>QTSX02001639.1:0-139052 GCA_014839935.2 Entomophthora muscae
CTCCTGGCGACCTCCCTGACGACCTACCCCCAGAGGAGGCTAACCTTCAGTTGGGGGGAGGGGGTCTCAAAACAGCATGCTCGACCCGCCAGCAAGGTTCCAAACAAGTGGGTTTGTGATCCATAATCCTATTACCTGGCCACTCAAAGCCAGACTAGGAAGTTGACTCAAATTACCAAATCCAACAACATGAACAGATGATGATCCTTTATGGTGGATACCTCGTTTTGGCGCTTGACTTGTTACCAGGATCAAGCCACCCCCTTCACCATCCAGCTGTATGATCAATACAATCATGTTCCTGTTATCCTTGATTTACAATAACTATATAATCACTATCTCTCAATAAAGATTATTATCTAGCTTCTAAATATTTTCCCCCTTGTAACTCTGCTAAAACAGCACAGTTATGACAGATTTAAGATTTCGAGTCAACAGTGGCCATGTTGACAAAGTGTCTACATGGCCACTGTCAACATGGGTGCTGTTGCCATACACACCACATTTTTTCACTGTTCTTTTTACTAGTAAGGTATCAACCAGTTGTTCACAGTAGAGGGCCCCAGACAGGTGACAGTTCATAATCATCTCCACCATCTTGATATTTCTTGACTTCAGACCTTTACCAGATCAAGTTGGTGCACCCGTTCTCCTCTGTGATTTGGAACCTTGCCAGGGGATCGACTCGGCATTCCTGGCACCGCGATATAACCTTGGACTTGATATCTTCAAGCCCGTCACTTTTGATTTCGGCTAGTGCCTGGTGAAGCTTGTATACTTCAGCGCTTATACTTCTTTAAATCAGAGAGAGTCGCGTTAAAGTAGGATTTATAGCTTTGAGTAATCAGTTTGTTGAAGATGCATTTGGATGCGATGCTTTCGGCAGCTTGATCTATCATGATATCAGATTTATTGGATATTTAGGGAGTTTATTGTCAACCGGTTCCAGACAGAGATATCGTTGATAAAGTTTGAGTACCATCCGGCTGGATTTAAAATAAAGATTTAATCCAATGCCGAGTTGGGTTTAGTATAAGCTGTCGATTATAATGACGGTATGGATTTAAGGGGAGGTGGAGGGCAGGTTAACCAAGCTGGGATTCTGGCACCATGGTCCGGAATTATCATTACACTTATCTACAGAAATTAAGTAGATCAAAACCAAGCTTGGTTTTATTAGATTGTGGTATCAAAGAGGTTGATTGGTTGTAGGAGATTGTTTCGGTATTTAGAATAGAATTTATAGGATATAAATGGAATTAGGGGTGGTTTGGATGTTTCACATGAATTTGAGGTCAGGGATTATTCCGTGGTTGGAGTACTTGGCTTTGTTTCGGTCGTACAGGTCCTGTAAAGCATCCAGGTACTGCTGGTGGACTTGGGCCACTTTCTCCGGAGAAGGTTCAGGATCCTTCTGGACGGGGATAGGAGAACCGACTATGATGTTAGTTTGATTGGTTAAAAGTTTGCTTACCGACGATGGTGATTGGATTACGCTTTGGGAGCATACCATAATTGTACATGAAGATATTTCTCCCGTGGTAGAGAGGAACGGTAAAGCCGAGCGCTTTTTTCATAGCCATCTGGGCCTTGTGGACGAGGGATCCAGGCTCGGGGATGACAATGTCAAAGGAGTCGTTTTCACCAAAGGCATAGACTGGCACCAGATTGGCTCCGTTCTTAATGGCAATGGCAATAAACCCTTGTCGCTTATTAATGACCAAATTGGCAGTCCCGGGAGCTGCAAGAAGAGATTCTTCAGCTCCGCCGACAACAATCAAGCAAGAGCTTCTTTGTTTAAACAGGTTGTTGATACTCTTCTTTGTCGCAGAACAAAAGCCAAATAGATTCGCCAGCTCGCGGTAAACGGGGATGTGGAAGATGGCGTTGATGGTTATCATGCGGATTTTGATGCCAGGGAGTATATTAGATACACCCAAAGCATCTGACATGAATCCTAGTACTGCTCCGTTTGCAATGATGCCATGTGGATGATATCCAAACAAGTACTGCTTGGTTGGATCCAACTCCTGCTCACGCACCATGTTGATGGGAAAGTACGCCGCAGCCTCACGCCACACCGCCAGGCGCTTGATCCATTTGACATCCCATCCCCCGTTCTCATACCCACGGTCAAAGTACCAGAAAGTAATGTAGACTAGAAGGATTAGCCATAGCTGATGGTACACCACCAACCAAAAGATCACCAGCGATTGCAAGGTCAACGTGTTATAGAATATCAGACACAGCATCTGCTTCTGACGCTCAAACGGAACATCCAGAGGGGCGAACTCCACTCGCGGAAGACTTTTTGTGTTCAACATGAAGGCTCTGGCATAGTCAAGCAGCGATGTGCCCTTGCCTTTCTTTAAAACTGAAGTATTTATCAACTCTTGATTTCCCATCCTCTTTCTTATTCCATGATCCCTGTATTTATACTTTGCTCTACATTTATTAGCATTGTCCTCAGCTTGACATAGAAATCTTTCAGTTACACAACCAATTGCTATTTCTCCGAACGTACAATTCATCCCAAACAAGTTCATCACCGCCACTAAAATTATTAAATAACTGACAATAAGGGGAAGTAAGCCTACGCTGATCAGGGAGTTTGGCTGTATGGGTTTAAGAACGGCTTTCAAAGAAAGTTTTGAAAAAAATAAACTTAAAAACAGAATTTATAGTTGATGTAGTGATTAATGGAGAACGCTATCAGGGGATCCTTGTGTCCAAATCAATTAGATATTCTATCATTAGCTCTGATGGATCTTCTAGCCAATCAGCAACGCATCTACTACTTTGCTATATTCGGCCAAACTGTTCAAGCAAATTATACTTGACCCATGCGATAATCCGATACCCACCTTGCTTCTGATACCTTTGTTTCTAGGGACCTATTACCGACATTATAACACCCTTATTATCATTTAAATGATAAATTCCTTTTAAAATGCCTAAAGTGATGTCATAATGTCAGAAATAAGATGGTACCAATAATCCCCGATTGGGGCCTCATTCTAGGACTAAATTGCAGTTATGAGCAAATTGCACGGTTCAGTATCTTAATTAAAATGGTTACTCAGGTCTTAACATCAATTATGGACGCACATGTACAAATATAAAATGTGGATTTTGCAACTGAACAAACCAGTCTTAACGAAATGCAATATAAAATTACATTGCAAGTCTGGCCAATCTGAACGCCTTCGAAAAAGAAGCTCGCTCCAACCTCCCGTTAATGTTGATTGTGAATTTACCTCTCGACATGAGGTTTACAAAAGGACTGTTGCAAACAGTTTTCTCCAACCAGAGATAGGTGACCCATTAAATTTAGAGTTGCTAAAAAAGATGCATCCCCAACGCCCCTCAACTACTAAGCAGCAGTTACCATAGGAAATATCCCTAAACTTGAAACTGTTCAAATTAACTTTTATATTAAAATTAAATTATATCAAAAAGGAGTAAGACCCAAATCGGCCAGCTCCGACTCTCTAAATAAAAGCTATTATAAAATATTATGGGCTGACCCAACTAGGGATGTTTCACTCAGCTCTGGTCAGCTTGTAGCTCTGGGTGCTTAGCCAAACCGGAATTACTGTGTATTTGAAAATATCCATAACAAATCTTTGAATGGGTGGCCCAGAGCCAAAAACTGGGCACATGTGCCCAAAGCTTGGTTGAAGCAGCGCTAGACCCAGCCTGAACAATATATTTACGAACTTTTTACGCCATTTACACGTGCCAAGCCTGGGAGACTGCAACAAATAAAAGAAACTTCTAAATTCATTGATATCTTTCAGACATAAACCTAATCTTTGGCCTCCCCAATGTATACCCCACATAATATAAACCTTAAACCAAAGCCTACTTCTGAACCATCGGTTAAAACCACGGCGCCCGATCTAGTTTACTAGGTCAGCTCGAAAATAAGATGCTGTACCTTTCGGAACTGTTGAGATGGACGAACAAAAATCGGCACAGCAAACTATAGTCATACATGGAACAAAATATAACAGGTGTAGGTTTTTTAGTAACATCAGGGGACAAATAGCTGTTAAAAATTTTAATGTGACACATCAATCACAAGAAAAATTATGACCACACTCAAGGTCACTGATATAAAACTGAACAACAAAAAAATCATACTTGCCCATGGATTTTTAAGCTGTATTCAGATGTATATTATCCATGTGATACGGCTTAATTAAGGCACAGATTCCCTGAATAATAACCCCACAAAAGTTTCACACAAGGAAAATAAATCAAATAAACAATGTTAATTTAGCACTCCATTTCAATTAATGTATCATTTATATACTTCTTAGAAGTATAAAATTCAAAATAAGAGGTAAATTTAATAAGAGATTATTATCTTTATTTTATAGAATAGAAATAGTATATAGTAAGGCAATAAGCCACATAGTATCTACATAGACCACATATATCATGTGTTCTTGGGAAGAGTTGTATTACTTTGAGAATCCAGGAAATAATTTTAGTGTATATTTGGATTGAGTCTTAGGACCACCCTTTACTTGGTGATTGTTTCTTGTCTTGGTAAAAGATTTCCCAATATGAAGTAATCAAATATATTATAACATCTCCCCTATTGTCCTAAAAGGAAGAGCTTTGGATAACTTCTTGAGGGTATCTATGAGTTAAACTAGTATTGATCCTGTTTGGCCTTGGGTGCCGGTAGTCTTGCAACCCAGTTTGTCACCTTGCCTGAGAATCTACCTTATAATAAACAGGGGGTGGTCAATGATCTATCCCATGCCATATTCAACAACATTTTTCTTCCACCTTGGATGTCAACATATGAGATAATACTTCTTTATAAGGAGTGAAGACAATTTCATACAAGCTCCCTCAATAAATTATTTAGTACCCAAACCATACTTTGATCATGCTATCATATACAACCGCTCAAGTTGTAGGAGAAATTATTTAAATATGTTTTAATTGGAAGAACTTACCTATTTTTAAGTCCAATAGTGGCTAATAAAAAGTACAAAGTGCTTAAATTTCAGTTTAGTTTGCTGGATAATGCTGCCGCTCAAAGGGGTTGTTAGACACTTTGAAGTGTCTTATGGCATCCCTACCTGTGGCAGTGTTAGTAATTGCAAATATATATATGGACTTAATTTAGTCATGTTTGCCTAAAAGGTAAGAGAGTTAAAAATGATATAAAACTTTACTAATAATGATTGGAGCTTAGAATGCTTTCATCAACTATTATTGGTCAATTCCATCTATTTCTCTGCCAAACAGATAAGATTAGATTTACTAAGCCAAGGTAAGCCTTCACTAAACACAATATTAGCTTTTTCACTTTAACTTCTATAGATTCACTTCAAATCAAAGGTAAACTTTGAAATATACATATAATACTAACTGTTTTAAGCATAGTGGATCAAGGATATTAAAAGGTAAGCTTAGTTTTATAAGTTTCAAAGCTAACTTTGCTTTTTAAAGGTAATAATTCTAAAAAAACTAATTCAATTCAAAATTCAAGTTAATTCTGCATTTCAGGTAGGCTTTACATTAAATTTACTAACCTTCTTCAAATCCTTTTAGATGAGCTTGGTCCATAGCAGATCTTGGGGTGGGTAATTCATTTTTAGCAAATCAATTTTACTAAACTAGATTTTAGAACCAGATTTTTGCCCTGAAGTAGATTAAGGCTTGGTAAGTAATGTTTTGTTTCTCAAATATTTTTAAATTAAAGCTGCATATCATCAGTTAACCATTTCCTAATTAACTACTAACCTTCAATCCTTTTAGATAGACTTAGTCTACAGTAGATCTTAGGGTGGTAAGTTTTTTTCACTAAATTACCAGCCTAGATTAAAAAAACCAGACTTTTGCCCACAAGCAGATCTTGATTAGGTAAGCCATTTTTTTCTAAATTTACAAAACTTGATTAGGGACTCCCAGATTTTTATCCCAACGTCAATCTTAGGCCAGGTAAGCTTTTTGATAAATTACTAACCTCTTTTTAAAAAACCCACAAACTTTCCCCATGCAGCAGATCTTGGGGTTGGTAAGTCATTTTTCACTAATTTTTACTAACCTTAATTTCAAGCCCCAGATTTCTGCCTATAGCAGATCCAGGGTTAGATAAATTTTTTTAGAGTAAACATATACTGTAACTTCAAAACCTGAACATAAAAATGCGGGATTGTAAAATCCTTGGTCCAAATTTTGAATCACTTTTGCGGGATGGCCTTTTTTAATTAAATTGCTTTTTTGAGTATTTATTTGAATAATTGAAAATGCAGGAACTCATAGACACTTTGCAAAGTTCAAGTTGAACTGCATATTTTCAATAGACAAAATGAATTAACTGGAATCAGATTTGAAGCATTCAAATCCATCAGCCATTTTCATTAAGTTTACTATGTTTTTTAAAATTGCATGATTTTCAAATCCAAGAACCAACTTTCAAATCACTTTTGAATGCCACTAGTAAACTCAGATATTAATTGCAGGAACTGGAATCCAAATTTAATGTGCACTAAGCACACTAGTAAACACCAACCCAAATAAAGAAGCTCCACTCTGCATAAAATCAAATGAAAAATTCAATCTCAATAACCATAATTAGACATAAATAGTTATTAAACTTTAAAATCATCCAAACTCAGAAAGTATACAATATTATTCACTTCAAATCACGGATATAGAAACTCTGCTACTATTCAAGGCTAAATCAAGAGAAAACAACTACCCACAACTAAACCAAGAACTCCAAATAAATACATATTTAATCTAAAATTTATTTTTCTATTTTATTTTTATGGACTGTCAATCATATTCCCAACCCGCTCCTGCACCAGCCTGCAAGGCAGCCTGTCCACAAGGGCGTCCCAGAGGGTCCAAGAACAGACCCAGAACAGGCCCAGAACCCAACTCAAGGGAGGTTATGTCAGTACACAGGCCTCCCAAGGTGCCAGCGCCCGCCAACCACCTCCCGCATCCCAAGCCAAAACTACCAGCTTGAATCCCAGGCAGGAGCCACTTTCAAGGCCTGCTACCAAATTCTCCTACACCAGGGTCACCAGGAACACTGAGGTTACTTACACCTCCACTGTTTACCCAGTTGACACCCGGCCCTGCACTCTTGATCCAAGAGTTGCTACTTCCTGCCCCCGCATCTTTGACACTACCTACAAGTCATTAGCCACCACTGAGGAACCATCTGCGCCTATTGTGTATTCACCATTGAGGGCGCCACTGCTAGCAAGCATGATCCCACCTTCTACACAAAGGTCCCTGTCCCCTGTGTCAAGCCTGGTAGCCAGGATGCCGTGGTACCTGCCAAGGGCGGGCGTCGGTTGACAGATAGTGAGTGTGAAGCTCTCCTCAACTGCTTGAACGAGGGAATGGCAGTTCAGGATATTGCGTCCCAATTTGGTGTCACGGCCAGATACATTGCTGACATCAACATCAAGTATGGCAACACTGGGAAAATTGCTAAATCCACCAAGGCTAAGCGGCAGCCCAAACTCCTTCAGCCTGTTCATATTGATGCAATCAAGCAGTGGGTAGCCAAGGATTGCCACCTGGACACACTTGCTGTCCAATTAATGCTTGCCACAGAGTTCAGTATTTCTGTTTCTAAAACTCTTATTTACAAAGCAATGGTTGATTTGGGCTTCTTGTTGAAGGTGCTTGGAGTTTCTCCGTACAATAGGAACAGTGAAAAGACCATCAAGGATTGACACATTTATGCCAAGACATATCTGGCACTAAAGGAGACTGGGAATGTCCAGTTCTTCTATATCAACAAATCATTGTTTTCCTCCTCACTCAGGTCTAGGCATAGGTGGGTTGAGAAGGGGTCCAAGGACAGCATAGCCCATTGTGCAGCTGTCCGTTCCTGGACCTATTCCATGGTTGCGCTTCTTGGTCCTTGCGGGTTGGACCAGTATCAGATGATTAAAGGCTCCCATAACAGCCAGACCTTTCTCAATTTTCTCCAAGCCGTCAAGGAGTACCTTTGGATAAATTACAGCGGCACAACCAACGTTGTTGTACTTGATAATGTTGGGCTCCACAAAGTGGATCTGGTTGTGTCCAAGTTCCCCCCCCATTGATAAAAACAGCCACACCTCCAGCCACCAGCCTACCAATTGTCCAATGAGATTTCTCTTCCTCCCGCCATATTCCCCATTCCTGAATCCAATTAGTGAGGTGTTTGGTTGGATCAAGAATAAGGTGAAACAAGGCCTCCCTCAGGACACTGAGGATCTATTCAATATTCTCAAGATCAGCCAATTTGCAATGCCACCCAATGTGGTGGCAGCTTTCTATAAGCACTCAGAATCCTTCCTCCCAAAAGCCCTGGCCTCTGAGCCAATCAGATAAACGGGCTCTCCAGGTTTTATTTATTCTTAATTTTATTTAGTTTGTTTTTATTAGGACTCAATAATTATTTTTATATATAATAATGTGACGTTTGATTGTATTATAGACATATAATAATACATAAAAAGGTAAGTAAAATTAATTATACTAGGTAAGATGGAATTATTTTTATTATAATGCACTGAATAATATTATTGGCTTTTGTGCTAACAAATGAATAGATTAAAAAAAAGATAGAAATAAATTAGTTTATTTAAATAATTGTGAATCCTTGATAGTACTTTGGCTTTTTTAAGCCACAAATTGAACTTTGCATGTCATCATCTGATCCTTGTTATTTCAGTGCCATTATAACCACACAACACAGCAACAAATGATTTTCATGTATTGCTTACTAATTAGTACTTAGGACACAGGTCAAGTATATCAAATATGTTTATCAAATCACATTACAAGGGAAAGGTAATTTGAGTTCTAAACAATCATTTGTTTAGAACAATAGTGGAGCGGGCCGCATGATGCAGATAAATTCAATTCTTGATGTTTATCTATGTGATAAATAAAACCTGTACATGACGAGCTAGTAAATAAAAACATCTTTAACTTAATTTTAATATTTGATGTGGTCGCAACTTTAACTAATGTTTTGTAACATATTTAGATATATTAATATTATAATTTACATACTAAAATTTAAAATAAAAATTAAAATATTAAAATTATAATTATAATTATAAATTGTAAAAGTTAAATATTAAAGTTTAAATAATCAAAATTTAACAATTTCATTAAGTTGTGTTTTATTCAATATTGAAATATTTGATATTAAAAATTTTAATACTGTAATATGGATTATTAAAATTTTAATATTAACTTTTAGATACTAAACTTTTTAATATTTAAATATGTAATATTAAAAATTTTATAGTAAAATTTTAATAGTACACATTACAATATTAAAAAACTTTAGTATTAAAATATAAAAAGTAAAAAAAATCAATTTGCAAGGGGGAAATATTTATTGGGGGATGCTAACTGCAAAGGGAATGTGATTATTCCAGGGAATTATACCCTGAAATTAAATTTTCAGCTAATGCATCTAATTGGATCCATGTACTCTTCTGTATGTGGTGGACAACCCTGTATGTGATTGCTAGAGGGGTGGCGCCCTGTACCCCGGTGGTTGCTGATTGTTTGATAAAAGGCAGGTGGGTGAGCAAATCAACTAGTAGGTTTTTTGGGGGGGGGGCACATAGTACTTGTATAGCGTTGCCAATGCAAATGAGTCATAGAGGACGTGCTCAACTGTCCTGTATCCCCGTAGTGTCTTCTGGCGGTCAAGGGCTACGCGGCATATATTGATTTGTATAGGTACATCTTCCAACTTTTTGATGTTGGTTTTTAATATGCAGTGTAGGAGGATTTCCTGGTATATCGCAACATGGATTCTTTGCAAGGTATACTTTTCTGAGAACATGCATAATTTTTTGAATGTTTGAACTAATCTATTAATATAGGATGTTTGGTTGAACTTGAAGAGGGTTCTGGGGGGCGCCTGACTTGAATCAGCCCCCCAGGCCTTGGCAAACAAAATAAATAAAGGTTTAAAATTATTCACAAGGACTGCATCCCCAACTTTATTTGATAGTGCCTTAAAAACTTCATTAAAAATTGTAGATTTCAAATATTCATTTCCTATTTAAAAGTTGATTTTTATTAAATTCTTTTCATATTTGTTGATGTTTGTGAAGGGGAATTGTTGAATACTTTTGTATATGTATTCATCAAAGTTCAGTTTGATATCCCCGCAAATTTCATTCATTTCTTTGATTTTGATATTTGATCCTAGTTCATATGCTTCCCTTATCCATGGCAAGCACCCCGCAGGTGGTGAATATTCCCTATCTTGAGCTTCAATATTAAAAAATATTCATATTTTGTTGAATTATTTTATTTATTTTATTTTTATTTGTTTGTTTTACAGGGGCCACCAGTGACTGGTAACCCCCGTAAAACCAACTCGGCATATAAGCCGCCACTTCTGCGACCTCATCCCCATTCCTGGTGATGACTAAAATAAATATAAGTAAAACATAAAAAGACTTACTAATTGTTTCTCCTGTGGCCCCCTCAGCCACAGGCACCACTTTGGCAAACTTCATTAGTGTTGGATGCTCTTCATTAATTTTTCTAGGCTTAATTTTTCTTGCAACTTGTGTTTCTTCTTGGTTTTCATTTGATAAAGCTTCTGTATTTCTTGAGGCACTTCTGCTTCTTGCTTGTGTTTCATTTTCATCTGTTTCCATTTGGTTGGTTTCCTCTTCATTGGTGTTGATTTCCTTTTGAATTTCTGTTCCTTCAATTAGTTTGATCTTATTGTTTTCTTTGGCCCCCTTCCAAAACTCCCACAAATTGTATGCTGTGTTGTTGAACTTTAGACTTGATAAAATTGCTCCCTGTAGATTAAGTAATTTTTCTTTATTCTTTTCATCTATAATATTTCCCAATTTATCCAGAGCATCTTCTTTTGATTGGATTAGTGGCTGGCCCTTGTTACCCAGATTTTCTGTCACTATTTCCCTGATATTTCTTTCTATTTCAACAACCTTTTGCAGATGTGCTTCTAGTTTGTTGATCAAGTTATAGATTTTTGACATATTGTTTGAATTCCATCAAAAAACTGGTTTTTATAGTACTATCTTCAATGCATACATATTTTTCATCATCATTAATAAATTAAAGACAATAAACGTAAATATTGGATTAGAATATTGCAATTAGACGTCAACTCTTGATATTTTGATATTATGTACATAACTCAATGCAATTTGTTTAATAAAATCCATTGTGAACTAGGTCTTTTTCATTACAAATTAAAATAAATTAACTGTGTTTATATTAGGACCATTAACGCTTAGTACAAATATTGATACATAGTGCATTTTACAGCCTGTATATTCACCTATTGGTAATAATTCTATAAAATTTTCAGCCAGATTTTGCAAGGTAATAATGTAATGTGTTAATAGATTACTGTTTATTGTCACTAATTGGCTGATTTTCTTTGCTGTGGCAATTGTGCATTTTCTGATATTTACGCACTAGTATCCAATTGGTTGGCTTCACATCCAATTGGATACTAGTGCGTAAATATCAGAAAATACACAATTGCCACAGCAAAGAAAATCAGCCAATTAATGAAAATAAACAGTAATCTATTAACACACTACATTATTACCTTGCAAAATCTGGCTGAAGATTTTATATAATTATTACCAATAGGTGAATATACAGGCTGTAAAATGCACTATGTATCAATATTTGTACTAAGCGTTAATGGTCCTAATATAAACACAGTTAATTTATTTTAATTTGTAATGAAAAAGACCTAGTTCACAATGGATTTTATTAAACAAATTGCATTGAGTTATGCACATAATATCAAGAGTTGATGTCTGCTTGCAATATTCTAATCCAATATTTGCATTTTTTGTCTTTAATTTATTAATGATGATGAAAAATATGTATGCTAATAATTTTAAGCTATTTGTAAAATGTACAAAATTGTATTAATTATGGGAAATGTTGATAATGTAAAAAGAAAATAGTATTATTAATTATGAATTGAAAGATAGATATAAATTTTAATAAGTTGTCACAAAGAAAATATTTATTTACTAATCAAAGAACAGGAAGGGGAGGGAATGGGCAGAATGAACATTGCCTTCATCTGCGCCTGTGAAAGAGGCGGCATCAGAGATAGTGGGGAGGGAATGGGTGGTGGTTTGGGAGTCAGGGTTGGAAGGAAGCTGGCTTGATGGGGGGTTGGGGAGGCAGGGTTTGTTGACTGGGAAGGGGCAGCAAGAGCTGATTGCTTCAATTGCTCAAATTCTTCTTCCGTCACATATACTGGCTTGACAAAACAGATGAACTGGCGTGGGGGAGATGGGGGTCCTTTCTGGACTTATCACTATCACTTGCATAGAAGATGATGAGATCAAATAAGTCCTGAACGGACGTGGAAGGGAAAAGCTCATACCCTATATCAATTTGGGTGCATAGTTTGTTGTAGGTGGCAGGCTTTAGGCGCCTGAGGGCGGAACCAAAATTGTAGAGACATACATCTGCAAGATGCATGTTGCATAGTTGATGGGGGAAGACCAGCAAGTATGCCCCACAGCCCTGATTTCTTGGGTAGCCCATTCCCACTGCTCCATCTCCGCACTCAGTACAACTGTGTGCACAGTGTTTTGTGTGGCCCACTCCTCCAGAATGGCCTTGAGCTCCGTCTGGTAGGCATACCCATCTGCGGTGTTCAATATTGCCGAGTAATAATTGACACCCAATGGGGAAACTTCCAATAAAACCCCAACAAACCAATACAATATTGGGCCGCGCTTGTACACGTCAAACTGGATATGCTTCTCTCCAAAATCTTGGATACTTGCAGATATCTTAGCATATAACAGGAAGATTACGTCATTACGGGCCCTCATTGCCCTATCCTTTGATAAAATTAATAATAGTTGAATTTTAGGGGTTAGTGTCCACCAAAATGGGGCCACTGAGAACTTGATTGGACAAGGTTCTAGCAGCAACCACAACTCTGTGCATCCACAAATTCACTGTTCTTTTGTTGGTGAAGATGCCGTGAAGTCCCAGCTGGAGACGTACCTGGACCAGGGGCATCTGCGGGTCACATTCCATAATGGCCATCATAAGGGGATGGGCTGTGTTACCTTTGGTCAAAGTACAGGCGCCAGTTGGGGTCTTTTTGGTAGGGGGGCCACAGTTGGCGTGGGATTGCAGGGTTGTAGCCACAGTAGACTTTGCAAACCCCATTGAAGTCGCAATTTCCCCAAGGGACATAAGCTTCCCTCGCTTTTCAACCATTTCAAGAACAATCTCCAGAGTGATTAGTTTTCTTCTGCGTTTTGCAGGCTGATTGGCTGGGGGAGGGATGTGTTCATCACAGGAACTAGTCAATGCCATCTGATTGGCTGTTTTGGGGTCCTGGGCTCTCTGGGTGACCCCATGGCTAAAATGGCTGGTTTTGGATGCCATTGCTGATAAGGGATTTGGGTTAGCAGCTGCCTGTGCGTGATGGGCAAACAGGGCCAATCTTGAGGACGCAGGAGAAAGAACAGACTCCCAGGTAATGCTTGTGGAGGGGCCTGCGGGTTGGGAGTGGCCATAGACAGAGGCTTACTGTTAAGAGACCCAGTGTAGCCCTGCATAATTTTGTCAAGGCCAGGGAACAGCTCGTTGACTTGGTTGTTATTGTAAGAAGACATAATAAATTTTTATTAAAAAACTTAAGCTCAAAAAGAGGAGTGTATATTTTAATCAATTTTATTGTTAAATATGTTAATTTTGTGAATAATAGGATCTAAATTTTAGCTGCCCTAAAATGGAATAGGGTGATTTTTGAGAATGCCTAAAATTCCTAAAAGAATTTGCACAAATCCACTCTAGATCCTTTAGCATCCTTTTTGAGACACCCATAAATTATATTCATTTCAAATTCCTTGCAATTATGATTTGAAACTTGGTTCTTGGATTTGACAATCCCGCAATTTCAGATTTGTTAAGTTTTACATGATGTCTATGATTTGTTTGAAATACAGGAAATCTCAAATTGTACATTAGAATCCCGCATTTCTGATTTATGTATCCTGCATTTGTTTGCTGGGTTTTGTCTTTTATTAGTTGAGTTATCTACTCAAGAGATTTGAAATTTGCCAATTTACATAAACCAAAAAAGTCAAATTAAATCATTAATTTTATTTAATATTTTAATTTTCACTCAGCTGAGTTGCCCGCAAAAGTGATTCAAAATTTGGACCAAGGATTTGACAATCCCGCATTTTTCTGTTCAGGTTCTGAATTTACAGTATTTTAACAAAAAAAACTGTTTCTCCAATTTAGTTTTTTGATCCAACTAGATCTTTTTTACCCAAATTAAAATTTTTACTATTAAGGTAATCTCTTTGACTTCCTTTAAACTTTTATTATCTATGTATTTGAATATCAAGCTATGTCTTATTTTATATGATCAATAAATATTAAAAATTATATTTTAAAGTTACTTAGTTTTAAGTTCTCAACCAAGCAATTATAATTTGCTTATTAAACTTTTAGTTAATCTTCATATTTTAATGATTATAGTCAAGTTTTGGCTAACTGTGAAAAAAATTCTTGTCTCTCTTTAAAATCTTTTTCACCCAAATAGAAAATTTATAATAATTTTACTTACCCTCATCTGCAAAACTTCAGCACCACATAAACTAATTAATATGTCATATATAATAGCTACTATAGACTGTTTACCTTTCTTCTGCTCATAAAATTAGAGGGTTCCTCTTTTAAAAGACCACTATAAATAATTAATTTTTTGAGATAACAAAAATCTATTATTAGTTCATAAATAATCAAGTTCAGACCATATTATAGTAGTTTCATTTTATGATTTTACTAAAATCAAAAGCAATATAACTTACCAGAGGGTACTGAACCCGCATAAATAAAATAAATGCAATCAATTCAAATGCTATGAAGCTGAAATAACATCATATTAGATAACTAAAAAGATCTACAAAATCAGGCACTATCTTATCAAAAATAGGAAATAATGATATCAAAAATCAGAGCACCACATAGAATTTAACTTATATTTAAAAAGTAAATTAAGATCAATATGTTATCAATAAAATATGCAGTCACCAACAAATAAAGACTAAATCTTAGTAAAAAAGTGTGCTGCAAAAAGAATATATTAAGCCTATAAGCTACAAAATAAAGTTCAGGAACCAAAGAGATTTTTATAACATGTACTTGATCTTTATTAATTTGGGGAATTATAATTTCCATTGGAGCTCAAAATATATACTGAAAATAAATAATCTAAAAGAGCTGCAGTTTCATTATGTGGATAAAAATTCAGTACTTTTCAGAGCTGTTGAGATAGATAACCAAAACCAAGTGCTGAACACACAGAAGTTATGCACAAAAAAATCTTAAGTGAGCTAATTTTATTGTTAACATGTATAAATTGTTGATTTTTTATTTGAGAAAACTTGGTTTTATGGTTTGGGTTTGTCTGTGTATCTCAACATCTCTTAAAAGTACTTTAATTAATCTCCACTCTCTTAAATGTCAAAAAATAATCATAATAAAAGTTATAGACCTCTAATAAAGCCTTGATAATAGTATAATAGAGATTTAAAAAGCATACACCCATACTTCTCTAATTGAAAGTAGCAATCATAATGAAGCTATCATTTTTATATTAAAAAATTGCTTTAGATATCATTAAATCATATTTTAATAACCAGAATAGTAAATAAATTTAAAAAAGACATACTGAACTACCAAAAAGGTATTTCTGCTAGAGAAAAAGAAAAGAATAAAAGTATGAAGCTGTGAATAATAGAGCTGAGTTAGCATAGCTTTTTTCTTTTGGTAGCCTGCTCACCGCTTAACTTTATACACTCATTGATTTATGATGTTTTTTCATTAATAAATCCAAATAATTTTTACCAAGAAACCATAAGGAGGCTGCATCTTTTAACAGCTTTTTACTAGGTATGAGACAAGGAACACATACTAGCAGGCTTCCATCACCCCTGGGGTTTCACTAAAAAGATTTATGATAAAGATCATTAAAAAGCCAAAAAATTTAAAATCAAAAAAATTTAACTTCACACCTATTTTTAATCATAGTTTTTACCAGCTATAACTGGAAACACATACCAGCAGGCTGCCGTAAAAGAGTGAAGCTGAGTGTAGCACAGCTTTGCTCTTTTGGCAGCCAGACTACACATCTTTCCTTTTACCAGCTATAACTGGAAACACGTACCAGAGGGCTGCCGTAAAAGAGTGAAGCTGAGTGTAGCACAGCTTTGCTCTTTTGTCAGCCTGCCTGCACATCTTTCCTTTTACTAGCTATAGGGTAGAAATACATACCAGCAGGCTATCAGACACATATTTCCTTTTACCAACTAGAGTTAAGAATTTTTTTTTAAAATACCACTTATTTAAATAAACAAAAAATGTGACTCAATTAGGATACCTGGACGCGTACCTAGGCGGGATGCCGTAAAATGGCAAAGTAGGCGTAGGTCAGCTTTGTTCTTTTGGCATCCTGCCTGTCACACCACGCTTGTAATACAACCCTCTTGTGACACTGTGACTACACTTCACACTATAATATCTTCCATTTCTCAAATAAAATGTTATCTTATTATAAATTTCTGATCCCTTTCTGGACTTTTGTCTTCCCCAATGCAGATAATGGGCTATAATGAGTTCATTTCAATTTAGTTGTGAATCTCTTCAAGTTTGCCATATCTTTCATAGGAAGGGTTGACCATGGTGTATTAGTTTTAGAGCAGTTCATATTGGATCCCTCTAGTGAGATAGCTGTTGTTGGGGTTAACTTCCATGATGTCTCTTCATCCTTTCAGACCCAGGCTGTGGTGCTCCTGCTCATAGGAGGTCACCAAGTTGTGTTCTATGTCAAAGCCAGGGACCGGCTGGGTTGAGGTTGTCATCCTCAGAGATACTTGCTCTATAAAAAGGACAAAAGTGAATTATATAAATACTCCAAAAGAGACCCCCCATGCCCCCAATCATCATTGGCAATCAATAACTAGGAGAATCTTATTTCACAGCAATGCATGGGCTACCAAAGTAGCTCCATCATCTAGGAGGATGTTTTCATGATAATTTTTGGTATACTAATATCCCAGATCTCAAGGTTATTTGCACTGATTCACTCATTCCTTAACCAGGAGTTTCTATGAGTAAACAGACTAAATTTCTGACTTTCTGATCCTCTTAACCAACTCCATAATCATTATAGCTAGGTAAGTTCTCCGCCACAAAAAGGGAGAATAGGGATTGAGATAGTCTTTATTAACAGAAGTAAGATCCCCTTAAAAACCTTCTGATTTGCCACTATTTTGGAGTCATTTCAAACAGCATATTCTTTAGAAAGGACTTCTGAACATTTTAGAAGACCTCTAGTTACTTCAAAATAACCAGATGTATAACCATCTATATGTAGATCAAGCACCCAAAAACCATCCCACTTGTGACCAAAAGATTTCCAAAAGACCCTGTCAACTTTTCAGTTAGCCTCCTTCTTATAGTGTCTTTTTCCCAGTGTTTCTGCCTTCATAGTGGCTTTTTTATCAGAAGCTTAAAGTATTTTATTCACTATTTTCTTGCTTATACTTTAAGCTTTTAGCTTCCAACCAATCATATTCATCAGTAAATATGCCAGAACTCAACAATGACTATAGAGCGCAAAAATAGACCATTTCTGAAGTTCTATCACAATCCAGCTAGGAAATCAGTTTTCATTGCTCAAACCGCTCAAAGTGTTCACTCTTTGTGTACCAAAGTGTTAACTGGTTCACTGTTCCATCATCAGTTCTCCCTGCATTCAACCTTAATCAATTTAAATATTAGAATTCTTTTTAAATTTCTCTTTATGATCTTCTTTGATGTTTTTACATATATATACTCTTATTGTAATATCCATGGAAAATGTCCCACCAAAATGTCTTTGTATCCTGCTCTCATAGCAAAATATCTTTATCTGACCTAGAAACTTAATATAAAATCTCTTAACTGCAATTTCTTTAATATTCCTCCTTGATTTTACTACTGAATTAAAACAAGGCAAAACAAGCACCTTATGCTACCACAACAAGTTGATTTGTGTCAGGGCCCAAGGGCTCCTAACTCTGATCCATTTAAACTATAGTCTAAGAGAAGTCCTTTATTTATTATCCAGACCAAGAATGATCACAATGGGGAAAAGGGGAATTAGGTTCTTTTTATACCATTTATATTGGTCTTTGAGATTCTTCCTGATTCTTCCTGAAGGTCCTTATCTCTCTATATGGAGGGTCATACTAAGAGTTTGAAACATCAGCTGACTAATTCTAGTCATATTTTTTTGGTCAGATTTGAACTTTGCAGTTTGCCTCAGTTGGTCATCTAGAAATACTTTGGATGGATTCTCCTCATCTGGGGCTTTCATTTGAGCGTAAGTACATCCAAAACTGATCACTGGAAGCTGAGATATGGTTGGATTTGCCCGCTTACTAATTGTTGCTTGTCTTGATTTGAAATCCAATCTTGCAGCCATTTTGGGACATGCTGACAGGGTTTTCAAACTTGGCTCTCTAAATTGCCATAACTTTTGATCTAGGGTACCTAGGGAGATCATCAAGGTAGCTTTCTGACAGCAAGAAGTAGCTTTATCAATCCAAACTTTTAAAACACGACTTTTTAAAGCTACTATGTCATGGCGGGCCATGACACTATCCCCTTCTAATGGTGGCCTTTGTGCTAATTAGGTCAACACAAACCTATAAATTCCATAGTTTTTATTCATACTTAACGCTAATTGGATACCAGGGCAAAGTGGAAATTTTTGATTTGGCTTAGACTTTCCTCTATATTTTTAGTCTATATTATTGTTGTTCTCCTGAATGATATATGTGACTACAAGCTTAAGGTTTTTTGGGCAGGTTTCAGTCTCAGTTCTAGTATCTTCTTGGGTTCCAGGGTTTAAAGTTTCAATGAAGTCAGTAGTCTTATTCTTCTGCCAATCTTCTAGTTTGCTCTTTAAGTACAGGAATCTGGCAATGTAAATTTCAGTTGTGATTGCTTCTCTTGTCCATAGCTTTCTTGTGAATAGAACATCAGTTAACTTAAAGGTCTCAGAAATTTTGGTCTTCCAGTTTGAATTGATCATGGCATTCAGGCTTAGGTTGTTGGTTGGAGTTTCATCAATCACCATATTAGTGTAAGGAAAATCAAAGGGAATCTTAGGTGAGCTGAATATTGGCTCTTGTTTGATTCTGGTGGGCTTTTCACCTATCAGTCTGTAGGTATCAAGAGGCTCAGACTTTTCACAATGAACATACATTGTTTCTTGCTGTAGAACATCATCAGGTATATGCATTCTAGAAGCATCTAGTTCTTGAAAAAGGTAGTCATTGTTAAAGTCCTTGAGTCTCTCTGCTCTTATTTGATTTCTTGTATTTGTCCTGTGGTAAGAGGTTGGGTGCATAAGGCAGCCAAACTCCATCCCCTCCCAAGAAGAACCTCCTCCTTCAATCATCTGGTTAACAAGACAAAATATTTGAAAAAATAACTGGCCAATTTCTCAGTAAATTTGCTCTTCTAAGTAGTATTTTTCTGGGTGGTTTCAACTTTGCAATGAATTATTTAACTTCAATTGTACTTGTTGTACTAGCAGATTAGCTTTCCAGTACTTCTTGGCTGGTTTCAGTCTTTAACCTTGTCTTTCTTTTCCAAATTTCCTTAAACCTATCTTTGCAGTAAGCTGCAAATAAAAACAATAGCATACAAGTTGCCCCTATAATGATATATTTTATAGGGGCCCAGGTTACTTATCTTCATGTTGCACATTTCTTCTTTTTTAATGCTCTTTGGTAGCTCTCTATTATTTTCTTTAGACTAATCTTTTTCAATCTTAATTAACTTTTTGTGCTCTTCATCTTTTTCAGTATTAGCATGGTTGTTTATCTGGTCAGTTTATTCAGTCTTTGACAACTTATTGGAATCATCCACTTTTTCATAATTAGAGAGGTTGCTTATCTGGTCTATTTCTACAGGCCTAGACATTTTGTTGTATCTTGGGCTTTCATAGTAGGAAAGTGGTGTGTATAAGAAGTATTCAGAATTGTCTTTTGAATATTACTTTTTTAAATCTTCTAAGGCATAATGATGAGAACAGCTTTGATCCCACTCCTTTCCTTGGGCTAATCTCTCCTTGCATGATATGATAGAGCAATTCAAAGCTTCCTTTGACATCCAGTAGTGGCTTTTCTTCTTTAAACCTGGTACTTGGTTTGGGTGTGGGCAAGAATTTTCATCTTTTAAAGCAACTCTGGGGGTCACTCTTGACATAGTTGAAAGGTGGATGACATCTCTATGCAGCACATCTTGAGAGACATTGAGAGTTTTCCAGTGAGGCATATGAATCTTCTTATAAGGCAGTGTGACAATTATTGCACCTAAGCAAGGGTTAAAGGTATCTACTAAATTGGACGTAGTATTGGACTTAGGGTTTCTGTGGTGGATATTTTCTCAGCTATTAGTTGACCCTGTAGATAGAACTCTAATCCTTACTGGCTGGAGGCAAGGGAATTTCCAAGATTATCATGCAGAGTATCAACGTTAGGAGAAGCATCAGATTAGATAGAGGCCTTATTCTTGGATAAGGTATCTGTTTGGTTGCCCAGAGGATCTTGGTGGTTGTTACAACTTAACTCTGGATCCAAGTTGCAGTGGGAATTATCTTGTTTGACAGTCTTGAGTAGATAGCTGGCAAACATGAGTGTTAAATAGAGGACATATATGGAGTATGCTCCCACAGTTATATTCCATTGGTGGTCTTCTAAGAAGGCTTTAAGGTAGGTGATCATAATGTCAGGGCCCAAGGGCTCCCAACTCTGATCCATTTAAACTACAGTCTAAGAGAAGTCCTTTATTTATTATCCAGACCAAGAATGATCACAATGGGGAAAAGGGGAACTAGGTTCTTTTTATACCATTTATATTGGTCTTTGAGATTCTTCCTGATTCTTCCTGAAGGTCCTTGTCTCTCTACATGGAGGTTCATACTAAGAGTTTGAAACATCAGCTGACTAATTCTAGTCATATTCTTTTGGTCAGATTTGAACTTCACAGTTTGCCTCAGTTGGTCATCTAAAAATACTTTGGATGGATTTTCCTCATCTGGGGCTTTCATTTGAGCATAAGGACATCCAAAACTTATCACTGGAAGCTGAGATATGGTTGATTTTCCCGCTTACTAATTGTTGCTTGTCTTGATTTGAAATCCAATCTTGCAACCATTTTGGGACATGCTGACAGGGTTTTCAAACTTGGCTCTTTAAATTGCCATAACTTTTGATCTAGGGTGTCTAGGGAGATCATCAAAGTAGCTTTCTGACGGCAAGAAGTAGCTTTATCAATCAAAGCTTTTAAAATGCGACTTTTCAAAGCTACTATGTCATGTTGGGCCATGACAATTTGCAAAACATTGGAATATTTCTCTGTGCTGCTTTGCTCTTTTCCTTATTGTTCCAAACTTCTTCTACTTGTCTAGCATTCCATATAATTATTAAGCCACTTCTGAAGCCTTTAAGATGGCCTTCTGCCTAATATTCTCTATCATGGTAGTCTCCATCAGTCAACACCTCAGACTCAGGCAATAAGTCTCCACAAGTGAATCAACTTAGACTTGACCCCCATCAGTGAACTACACTTTAGGCCATCTGTCAGGATTAACAATTTGTTTATCCTTGAAACCTGGGCTGAAGGACAGGATTTGAACCCTGAACCTAAATCCCTGCAGGCCGCTGGGCCTGGAGACTGAGGGGCTGCCTGCCCGCGTTTCCCTGGGGTCAACCCCCTGCAAGCTGAGGCCAAGAATGATGGCCCAAATGGTGAAGCAAGCCAAACCAAAGAAATCATCACCCCAAATAGAGGAGTAATCAAGGCGCCTAATGGAGGCAATAAAATTCCTACCATTAGCTTCATGAGCTTAAAGTCTACCCTAGTGGTCAATTAAGAGCCATCCCCAGAAGAAAGCACAGGCCTGCAGCCCAACCCCATGACCACAACTCTAGAACAAGATAATTAAGTAGCCAATTCAAGATCTCTGACCAATGAAAGAACTCCTGGCCCAGGTGCAATTTTGCCACCTTTGAACCAGAGCACCCAGATCCCCCAGGCCAGCCTTTGCCAATGCCCTGATGAACCCCCATGGAAAATATTAAGTTTAGAAGTGGGGTGCTTTATATACCAAAGGACCCCACGCTCCAAACTTATTACCATTTTTGAATAAAGGTTATGTTAATTTGGATTACACAGCTACTATCTTATTTTGTCTTTGCCATCTATCAAATCAGTACAAGATCCTCTGGCCCTCCTGCCCCTCTGCCTACAGATTCCTGTCCTCCAGGTGTTCTCTTTGGTCCTGTCCACTTCACAGAGTGTCATCTGAAACCTGAATATAAGGATCATACCCCAGAAAATGTCCTTGAACTAGATCTTTTGGCCCACATACAATTCACAGTTATATACAACTGTCAAGGACCCTGGATATTCTCAACACTCAATTTGTTTAGAGGCAAATTCAACTACCTGCCTGCCTACAAACTCTGCATGGAGCTGCCTGTGACCCCTAAGTCAATGCTGGCCTCCTCACCTGACCTCCCAACCAATCACACTGGCAAGCTGTTTAGGATTGTGTACATCATCCTCACAGGGCTGATTGACACTATAACCCCTGCTGCCAGACTGTGGTCCTGGTTAGTGAAGTCCCTCTCCTATATATTTAAGTTAGCTCCTCTCTTGTGGTGGGCTTTACCCGCAAAATCCCCAGACCAAGTGACTCCTGAAACCAATGGTCTGGCCATCCAAGACTGGATCACTGACACTATCAGCAACAGATAATCCCCGTGTATTGATCTTATTTTTACTCACTCAAGTGGTTAGCTTGAGCTTTCAGGCGCAAATTAACCAAGTTCACTTCCCAGAAACCTTCAAATCACCTAATTCTACAGCTTTTTCCCTAGGAAGCCACTTTGATAATAGTTTCAGTCAAAACTAAGCTTACTTAGTACCTTCAAGACCTCCTCAAAGCTACCAGGAAGACATATAAAGATAAAGCTTGCCCCCCAGCCTAGGTAAAGTTATCCAATTGCACGCCCCCTGCAGTTGGTACTAGAATCTCTGTATCACATCAGCACATTCATCTCCAGCTAGCCACAAATTCTCTACCATTTCATAGCACCAGCCAGGGGCCACCTCAATTGCATTCCCATACTCAGACCACTGCTCCCCATTCACAAGAGCTAGAAATATCAACAAACCAATAAATTATTACCTGTCTTAGGCCATCATTCTCTTCTTGGCCAGCATTAGCCTTGCCTGCAAAACTGCTCAACATGTGAATCATCACACAGGACCAATTTTTTTCTATCATGATCAACAATCCAGATTTCATCCCATCTTGGGATATCTAAAGTTGAAGTTGGATACCTCCTATTTTGGATGCCTCCTTCTCCTTACTGAGCTTGTAAATTTACTCCCCCCTTTGGCCCTGGATAAGTCTATCTTCTCTTTTTGCACAAAAGAATCCTCTCAGATGCCGGCCAAACCCCTCAATTCTTTAGATAATTTAGCTCATACTGTTGAAAAATATCTATTTTGTCATATCCCGTGGATCCAATTGCTTCTGTTGCTCCTTCTTGGGACAAAACCCTGATTGATTTGGACTATTTGTTGGCCTGGTATTGCCCATTATTAAAGACCATAAGAGAGAACCAATCAAAAAGCCAACACATTGACGTCAGAAATCTCAACTTTACCTGGAAATGATGAGCCACAGAAGTATTCTATAGAATTAGGCCAATCATATTTCCAACTGGAATTTAATGCAAAACCTTCCCACCCACAGGGTTCAGGGATGAAAAATTCTCTTGTGACCAATGGTACTTGCTCCACCATCCTGCCCCTCTCCAGTCCCCATCCCAGACCCTTAAATTTGGCAAGTGGGCTTTCAATCCCCTGTTTGCTCATTATCAAATTTATTAAAGTTTATTCTAGGGTTCCCTTAGAGTCATTCTGCTTTAAACATCCTCTCTTTAGAAATCATTTAGATATTCTCTCTGTTGAGCCTGCTCTCCTGGCTTTCTTTATCATAGTTGATGCCCCTAATAGTTTATTAGTGATTTTAGTGTTGAATTACCTCACCTGCTCTTTAAATTGAGTCCAAAATCATATACTAAAGCTTAAAGTTATTATAAATCTTACTTTAAAGCTTACTGAATCTTTCCTGCTCTGGTTTCTTGCTAAGGATCTGATTATCACCTTGACCGTTGTTTGGGCTCATAAAATCAAATATTGGTTGCTAGACTTTGCACAAGGCACCCTGGTCCCAAATTTTCTCTTTGGTAATTCCAACACCCTGTTTGTCTTCATGGGTGCTATTTTTCCAAGAATCTGAAAACATGGATCCCTCTTCTGAAATCTCTGGTTCTGACTGCTCTTCCAGCCCTCCTATTTCTAAAGGTTATGACTCCTGTTCTCTAGGAGCATTTATCCTCATATGCCTTTTCTGTGGTTGCCAATCATCAGCTTCTAACAGGTGGAGTAAAATATTTCTCTTCTCATCTCCAGGCACTTCTCCTGCACAGGACTAACCTGGTGCAGGAACTGACTTTAGAGGATCTCCCTTTGACGCTCTCTTCTATGCCCATTATAACCTCATTGGATTAAGTTGCCTCCCCAATACATGTACCCCCTCTAGAGCTTGCTTATTCACCAGATCCTCTCCAGAAATGCCCTGATCATTGCAGATGTACCCCTTGGTCTCTAGGATGGATGGCTCTGATGAGTCTCAACACTTTCTTCCCACAAATCACCCCGCCTTCCTCCCTCTAGTCCTCCTTCCAAACAGCTATCCTGGTTTTCCACTGGGTAGCATCATGTTGATTTGTTGCCCCAGGATGAGAGCCAAACTTGTTTAGTTCCCCCCTCTCTTACAGAGTTGGTCTTTTAATGCTCCTGCACATTTTGATCATCTTCTTTTGGTATTTTTGGTAATGATATATGTGGTCCTTGGGTAGTAATGATGATAGTTGATGTATGCTTGTATACCAGTTCATATGAAATTTAATCTGTGTTTTGGATAACTCAATTATGGCAGATAATTGATACAGCTGGGAGCACATCCTTTCAAATAAGGGGTTGTTGGCCAATAATTTGCTGAGTGTCTTTACCAAGGGTGCATTTAGTCTTTTGACTCTACCATCTGCCTGTGGATGGTAGGGACTGCTGATTGTGTGTTTTATATCATTCTTGGTGAGGTAGAGTTTGGTATTTTCTTAGTTGATTTAATATCTCCATCTTTTATGAGAATCACAGGTTGACTGAATTTGGTATTGGTTCTTTTTCAAGGATTTTTCTCACAGCATTGTTGTGTTTCTTAGAGGCTTAGGATATGAGCTGTATTGTCAAATACTCAATGGCCATGATAATGTATATACTTTCTTTTTTTCAACTGACATAGTTATAAAAGTATCTATTGCTCATGCTTTGAATTATAAGCCATGGGTATTAGAGCTACAGACTTTGTGGTGCCTTAGAGTGAGCATAATTTTCACATGATTTGCATTGATCAAGTACTTCTTTTAACCTTGTCCATAATTTTTGGTCATCATTAGTGTGATTTAAGATAGAAATAAAATTTTGCTACAGGTGTGCCCTGATTCTCTGCTTTAACAAATTATGGTGATAATGTTTTTGTTGATGAGGCATGGGGCACTGTACCACCACTTTAGCAGAATGAAATGTAGTGTACCATAAAATTTTTTTGAGCAGATGTTTGTCCTTGAGGACATTATCCTATTAATCCATTGGAGTTCCAGGTAGGAAGCTTTCTTGGAGTCCCCATTATTAACACAGGCCAACCAGGGTATTTGCCATTAATGAAGAGCATAAATTTATTGCATAACCTTTAAAGAGTGTATGTGATAAGTAAAAATTATCTAGTTTGTACTCAATAATAATAATAGGGTATCTTTTTAGAAGGTTCACTCTTCATGGATACAAGTTACTGGAAAAGGTTGTAGCAGTTTCAGGTGCAAGGTAGGCCACTGGGCCTGAGGGTAGGGCCCACCATAGGATTTTAGCCAACTTGGTAATATAGAAGAACCACCAACTAAGCAGAGACCAAGGATCAGAATTGGGAACCATGAAATCTACCAGAACCTTCAGATTATTATATAATATTCCAAATAACTGGTTAGATGTGGTTTTATTGACAGTAACAGAATTTTGTGGGTGTTTGAGCCAGGGTGTGAGAGGTGGGATCATTGGTACTAAGCAGGAAGACAGGTATTTGTACTTGTCCCAGAATAGTTGTGATTGCACAGTGTATAATGTTATTTATTGGTTAAATTTTTTAGGCTTCCTAGCTATTTCTAAAGGATTGACAAGGAGGATGTTTTCCAAAGTAAACTTGGAAAAAAAAGATTTTCAAAACCCAAGTGGGCTGATATTGGCAATCTGAGGGTGTCAAGGTAGCATCTGGCTCAGGCAGGTTGTCATTGGATGTTGTTGTGGAATAAACATTAAAACCTTTCTTTTATGATTCTGATTTTTAAAGTTGAGTGGGCCTGAAGGGCTAGTGCTATTTCCTAATTCTCAGGGAAACTTGGGACATCTCTCAGTGGTGAAATTGTGAGACTCATTGCCCAAACTGCTAGTGATGTAGGGTACTGCTTTGAAGTAACTTTTGGCATCATGTGGCACCTTTCTGCTTACAATTTACTGTAGACTTTGTAAATATTTTGATATTGGTGGGCTCTTATCTAAATAACCTTCAGGTTAAAGCCCAAGTAAATGAAGGCGGGCAGGCATATGTTCCCTGGGACTGACAGGCCACAAGAGAGCCAGTTAGGGGTACTATTCTTGATTTTTATTTTGCTTTAGGATGAGAAGTGAAATGTAACCTGTGACAAATTAATTAAGCTTGCATTCTTTAGTAGTGCTGCTATACCTTGAAGAACACTAGTCCTTTATGGTTGATAGCATTTTATTTGTGCTCCTTCCAGGTAGTAATACCATTTCATGAGACAATTTATGATTGCTACTAACTCTTTATCTAGATTGGGTATTTGTGTTTGTCATTTAAGAGTTTTCCTGATTTTTATACAACAGGGAGTAATTCCTTATCCCTTGTCTGAAATTGAAGTATTTCACCAATGATATTAATTGAGGGATTGGTTTCTAGTTTATAGAATTTATCTTGGTTGAGATACTGTAGGATATGTATGCCTGACATAGTGGGCAATCCATGCTGCAATTTTTTTTGGGCAGAAGTACCTATACAAGAGTCCACGCAAGAAATACCAAAACCAAGCACAGGGCTTGATGCCCAGACAACATTCATGATCCCGCAAAAAAACTGTAAATGGTTAGCAAAGTGACAGCTGATAAAAGTTAAAATCAAATGAAATCCAAACTCAGCATTGATTAAGTAGCAAAAACTAATTTTTAGGAAAGCATTTTTTAAAAGCAACTGATTTAGTCAGCTTTGAAATGTAACATTTTTATGGTTCTTAATGATATTTTCCCCAAGCCAATTAAACTAGTTTTTACTGTCAAGGTTTTTATCAGGAATAATAAAAAAGTTATTTTTTAGAAAGACTTACCCTAGTGATATATAACCAGGTTTTGAAGAACAGAGATTTCAGGGAACCAACCCTGATCTGCCAGCTTGCTAGCATTTGGGAACTAGCAGTTTGCAGACTGGGTGGGCAGGGCCCACCAAAGGATTGGCGCTAACTTATCAAGGTAGGGAATTAAATTGCCCACCCATGACCACAGACCAGTGGCAGGAGCTATAGTATATATTACTCCTGTGATAGTAATATATAAAATCCTAAATAGCTTATTGATATGATCCAAGGGAAGCTCAGCAGCGGATGCTGGCATTAGTTTGGGGGTGACGGGTGGTTCCATGTCCATTTGGTAGGCAGGAAGGAAGTTGTATTTATTCCTGAACAGGCGGGGCTTGGTAACATACCAATGGCCTTCTCGGTTGTATCTGGTTAACTCTGTAGTTCTGGCCAAGGAATCCTGGGCTAGTATGTTGTCTACAGTGTATTCCTTGTACTCGGGCTTTAAGGGGTACTCTGTGAAATGGACAGGACCAAAGGGAGTACCTGGCAGGTGGTACATAGCTGGCAGGCTGACAGGGGGGTCAGATGATTTTTGAGTTAACTGGCTGATGACAAGAATAAAATACGGCAATAATTGGGGAAACCAATATCTCATAACCTTTATTTAAAAATGACAATTTGGATTGATCTTGGTCTGGCAGGTATTTATACCGCGCTGACAGGCTTCATTTTCTGGTTGCTTTTTTTGAGCTTGGGTGGTTTTGCATTGGGGTTCTTAGATGGCAGGGTGGCGCTTGGCATTGGTGGGTTACCACTGGCTGCTTTGGGGTGAGAGGACTTTGCATCCTTCTGTTTGGCAACTCAGGTGTTGGGTGGCCCTTCAGGTTCAGTGCCACTTCCCGGGCTTTTGGGGAGTTTGGAGCAACTCTCATTGGGGGACTTGTGCATTTCACTGAGCAAACCACCAGTGTTAAATATTGGCACCTTGTGGAAATTCCTGGCATCTTGTACTAGCAGTTTGCTGGAAACCCCCTGTGTGGTATTTACAGGTTTGGGTCCTGGTAGGTTGGTAACAACTTTATCAACTGGTAGTGGGCTGCAGGATTCCCAGTCTTTGGAACTGGAGGTCTGCAAAGGGTTTTTTCAGGGCTTAACTCTGGTTCCATACTTTGGAATTCAGGTGCATCCAAATTGACATTCCTGACAAGAAAGAAGAAAGGTCTTGGCTATTGAAAATAATATTCAATGAAGTCAATGACAGAGATGAGTTGCATTTTTTCCTTATCTGATAGAGGAAAGACATGATCCAACTTTAGAGAATTTGATTTTTACTTAAGTGCCCTTAAAATTTGTTCTTTGATCTGTCTGCTGTTGTGATATCTTAGGGGAGTTCAAACAAACTTTTTTGGCTTGCCTGCAATCTTGGATAAAGGAGCGCTCAATGCTCCCCAGCCTGAGATGAATCTTCTGGCATAAGTGATCTTGCATATTAAGGTATAGAGCTCCTTTTAATTTTAGTAGAAGTCATCCAATTTATGGCTCTTATTTTCTCAGTATCATGGTTTATCCCTTCCTTGATGATAATGTGTCTTAGGCAAGGTAAACTTTTGGAAAAAAACTTTCATTTGGGCGGTTTAGTAATTAGCTGGTTGTCCTGGAGAGTTATGAGTACTGTGTTAATGTCTTCTCTATGTTGTTCTTGGCTGAGACTGTATATGATTATATCATCTAGGTATAGTTTTGATCCTTTTATTATGTGGTATTTAAATACTTTGTTCAAAAAGGTCATAAAGGTACCAGGAACATTATTCATGCCAAAGGTTAAGCTACATATTTAAAGAACCATATTTGGATCTAAATGCTGTTTTAGGAATTTTTTCATGTATCAATTGGATTTTATGGCACCCTCTAGACGGCAACCTCCAGAATTAACTCATACAGAATGAAACATCCTCCCTGTTAAGAATTTCAAAAATTGTTTTTGCTTTATCTTTTATAATTTCAATTAAAAGCTCAAAATAAAAATAAAAAATTGCTTCTATTATCAATTTTAATTGTTTAATCAAAAAAATCATCTTTAATATTGAAAATAAGAAAAATATTCTTGAGAATTGTCAACATGGAGGATGTTCCATTCTGTATGAGTTAATTCTGGAGGTTGCCCTCTAGCCAGGTAAATAGTTTCAATATCTGTGAGCCTGCTAGTGCTTTTCTTAATTGTAACCTTGTTGAGAGCTCTTTAATCAGTGACAATATGTAGGTCATTATCTTTCTTGGTCATAAATAAGACTGTCACACCAAATGGGGATTTAGAAGTTCAAATGAGCTGTTTTTCTAGTGCTTTATCTATTTAGTCCATTAGGGAGTTGTTTTATTGTGATACCAATTAGCATATAGGCCTTTCTTTCAGGACATTTCTCTTGAGGGCAATCTTGTATTGGATACATCATTCCAGGGGGAGTTCTGTTAATTTCTCTTGAAAGACATAAGAAAATGTTGGACCACCTTTTGGTGTATGAGTTTCTTGCTCATGTGAGTTTTCTACACTTGTGAAGTGAATTTCATTTAGTGCAAGTGTCCCATCCAATCTTTCTGGGGTATCTTTCCTGTTTAGTTTCAGTGGCCCTGACAAATGCATGGCCTCTCATGAGAGTTTCAAGGTGTTTGAGTAGACATGGTAATGGACTTTCCCACTGGATGGTGAGTGTAGAGCTTTCATAATCAATATTTGGTTAATTATTTGACATGCAGTCTAAGCATAGTAAAAAAATTTATTTAGATATGGGTAAATTTGGATCACTTAAGGCAGTCTGGAATCTCCTATTTGTGTTTCATGAGTGACAACTTCCCCTTGCTGTGAGGGATCCAGGTCAATCTAGTCAAGATTATCATTCTCATCTCCAGCTGACTCTTTTTGCTAGAACTTTTTCAGGATAAAGCTTTACCTCCAAGGAGGCAATCTTCTGTGATAACACCTTATTTTTGCCATGCCATTGGGCCATTATTTCCCTGCTTTTCTCTTCTCTCAACTTGAGGGCCATAATCTCCAAGTCAGCAGCGCTTTTTGCCTGCCAGAAGATCTCATCAACCCCTACTAGCAAGTTCCAAGAATCCCAGGCATAAATCTGATTCCCTTGCTCTGGGGTGCCCTGTTTAGAAAAACAATCTGAATATAACTCCTCAAAAGCTACTTTCACTTCTGCTAACAATCCCTTGGGAAAAGTCTTTGTGATCTCATGACCCTCCCAGGCCTCCTCCAGGGAGCTTTCAGGGTTCTCCTTTCCAGCAGCAGCAGTTTCAACTCTAATGAATCCAAACTTTGCTATTTTGAATCATAATTGAGAAGACATGATAGCTGGAAAGGAATGAGGGGGAAGCGTCAATTTTGACAGAGTATATTTTATTAGAATGTTGCTGCTTTTGCTTATATACTGTTTGGGGAATATCCAGCTGAAACCCCCTTAAGGTTCAGGAATCAACCCTTGATTCCTATCACAGGATTTATGAAATAACATGCCATCCAATCTGGATCTTTACCCAAAAGTTCCCCAAATTTCTCAACCTATGAGGATATGCCCACAATACAAAGGAATCACATGATACCTGTTGTTTCAATGGATTGATTTGGCTTGGAGGTTCACCAGCTCTTGGCGCCAAATCCCTGTGGAATCTGTGTATTCCAGATCCAAAATATCCTTGTTCCAACCAGGAACTAGATGATCAAGCCTAAATGCTCAGACACCATTGTCTACATCTGGTTATTGTTGGTTAATTGATCCCTTGTCAATTATATTGATTAACCTACCCGGTTAATCAATTTGATTCAAAGACATGAAGTATTTACTTGACCCAGTCAAGCTATTTCAGCCCAATTGTCGTGTTCTGAGGCGCGGCACAGACACACAGCGGGAAATCCTAACCTTAGGATTGGATTTGTACTAAGTCTTGGTTAGATGACAGGGAAGGCTATGTGATTACCTTGTAGCCCTGGAAGAATAATCTCTACTAGTTGTGGCTAGAGAGAGGCGCAGAAGTACTGGAAGACACAAAGACAAAAATGTGAACAGAACTTAATTTTTATTGGTGAATACAAAATGGAATATATAGTGGTTAGGAATACCACAAAACACTACCAGGACGGTAGGATCACTTGCCACAAGAATGAGTGGGGCAAGTGAGATGCACAGAGTCAAGAAACCAAACAATTGTATTTCCTGATTCAGTCATCAACTCATTTTGAGAGGCAAAAGCAAAAGCAAGATATTTGTCTTTAAAATGGCCCACCAAAGGCAAAATCAAAACATGATGAATAGCAGTATTCACAAAACCAATGGTTAAATCCTCATTGTTCATATCTGTGGGTATATACTAATCAATCTTTGGGGTTAACTAACCTGTTTGCAAGACACTTAGTCCCCAAGGTTAATTCAGCCAACCTTTCCTCAGTCTTGCTGGTTAGTACAGCCTAGCTAACAAACCGTATTTGGCTCTTTTATTGGATATAGGTACCAGTCTCCATCTGGGGATCTTTTCCTGAATAATTCCTGCCAAACTTATCTGTATTAAATAACCAACAAAAACAGAACCTTATATATCTGGGAGCATTTATTTGGCCAAATACCAACAGTGACTGTTGTACTGTCACACTTACTATTGATCAAAAAGATTTGATGGGAATTTAATCCCAGTTGGCATGCCATGCAGGCTATAAGCCTGGTTGCTGGTGTTTTTTGCACCAGGAATCCAAAATTGAGGATTTGGATCACACTACCAGAAAGAAAAGATTTGTTGCTCCAAAAAAGACAACTCTTGGGGACCCTGGTGAGAGTGGAGTTGGACCTGGAGCAACCTGGTGATCCATGGCTTATACTGATGCAGCAACCTGCACTGGGAAAATTGGTACCCTGAAGGAGGATCCAGGAAATCAATGCTTGCCTTTTCATTATCCTGGCACAACTCTTTTATGGTTTAACTAGGAGTCCTTTATGTGAGCTTTGATGAGCTTGGATTCCAGGCAAGCAATCTTGGTGTTAAACTTGCCACCATCTGGTGATCCCTTTCATGCTTTTAACTTCCCATGGCCTTGGCTACATTGAATACTATACAGTTCCATGGTAGCCTTCTTCTGGTTAAAAGCCAAATACATAAAACTTAACCTGATTGAGGGAAAGCAACAGTTGTCATAAAAGCATTTTTATTTTTTACAATTGTATTTTCTTTATATACCATTCAGGATATGATTGGCTGAATCATCCTCCATTTCTGGAATCACCCCTGGATTCCTATCACATGGCCCATTAAATAAAAGTGCCGTCCAATAAAGACTTTTATTGAAAAGATCTGCACGTTATTGACCCATAAGAACACCCCCAAGTAAGTTCTGGAATCACCCAATTCTTTTTGTGAACATTCATCTTGTGGATTGAAGTATCCCAGACTTCTAGCACCAACCCAGGGTGAAATATTTCACCCCTGATCCAAGCTTTTGATGGTTCTAACTGGGAACCAGAAGATAATTTTTAGTAGAGACACAGTTGTCTCAACTTGATACAGGCAAGTCATTCTGGTAATATGATTAACTGTGTGTTAGCCATATCTTTGGGATATCATTGGTTGGCATCAACCTTTGTTTTGACACAGTCAATACGCTTATGGTCCTATAATTGAATCCATGCCAATTATATTCAAGGGAATCAATTAACCTTCCCAGCTAATCAATCAGGTTTGAGATACCTAGCTTCATGATCTGAATTCATAATATTATTCAAATAGTCCCAAGGTTAGCATGTTCTGGTTGATTCCTGAGTACTTCATCAGTACTGTGGCTGTAACTGGCTTGATAAGGGGATTTAATACCAGAAAATGTCATATGAAGGGCTTTCTGCCAAAAAAATCCTGTTGAGTTGTGTCAAATCATGCACAAAGCAAAACTTGGTTTCAGAGCACATGATGGTGGGTTCAGGGAATTTACCGCCATGAAATTCCTCTAAAGATGGGATTTTTGGCCAGAAACATTTGTCTGGCTTATAAAGAACACTGGTTGTTAAGAATTATATGTTTGGCAGATTTTAAACAATTGATCCTATTGTTTTGGATTTTGACCTATGAAGTTCAAAACAATTCAACAAGAGTGTTTATCCACTGCTTGAAGCAGCTTTATTTAGAGATTTATATATATTTTTTTCTGTGCTTCAAAGGGTAAATCTGTAGAGAAAGTATAGCCAATGAACCATTCTGCTTTGAAAGTGGTTGGGAAATTTAATATCTTTAAACGGGTCAGGTGGATTCTGGAGTTCTACATAGGCTGTGCTCCCAGAGGGTCAGTTGTTCTTATCAAGCAGATGGCACTATACTTGAAAGTTCATCATGATCAGGATACTTTCTTGACTTTACATGCCTTATCCAGTGGGTCAATCCACAGTCTGATCTATTAGCACCAGGCTCTTTGCAGATGGGTCATTATTTTTCTTGTTATGCCTAAGCGCTGGACTGATTATTTTATAGCTTAATTACATTATTTATATTCAAATTATTCAGAAAGGTTAAAATACAATCAATGTCAAATCTTTAATTGATCATGGGCTTAGATATTTTTAAAAAAAAATAATTTATCAATTCTAGAATTGAAAATTGCACCTTATAATATTGCTGGAAATATCTTAAGTGCTACTACATATTACAAGCTAAAAATATTTATAATGAGTTGCATGGGAGATTAATAGCAGCCCCAAAGCTATAAATACTATTACCCTATCTTTGGCTTATCATAAACATTCTTAGTTTGTTTCAGAAAAAAAGGTTGTTGTTTTTGAAAGACTGATAGCTCTATTTAAAATACACCCTCTAGTAAGCTGCCCTACTTCATGAACTTGCCATAATGCACCACTAGCATCTTCTGATATTTTTGTTTCTCTGGTATCACCATGTGATTTCAAATGATAAGTTATCTCAGAATATTCTGAGAAACTTTCAAATGTTAAAGGTGAAGTATACAACTTCCCATCTTTCATGAAATATGAAAGATTAATGCGCAGTTTTTAAACTTCAAGCTCTCTTCTTATAGGCCTAACTTTTCTCTCATAAATATAAAAGAATGACTTTTGAGAAATATTTGGGCCTGATAGCGCTGATTTTAAAATTCTTTTCTTTTTTCTTCTTGCTCAAAAATATTTTTAATATCATTTATATTCTTAATATAAAGCTGATTTTCTTTCTCTTTTAATGTTTTTGATATTACACCAAAGTGACCATCAATAATGCTTTTTCCATGACATTCTACAAATCTATTGTATTTAATAGACCCTTTAATGTATTGTGGAGCCTCTTTAAATAGATAATATAAGAATTCATAGGATCTAAAATGGTTTCCATTATCAGTCCATACTTTGATATTCTTTATTTTTTTAAACTTATCTGATTTCAGAAGACTTATTAGACATTCACCTGAAAACAAAGAATCATGAGACAATATTTGAGATAAAAAATCATGGTATTCATATTTAACTTTATTGTTTTCTTTAAATACCAATGCAAACCCCAATAAAGAAATAGGTCTTTTGGAATAAAAACAGTTATTGATTTCAATTGGACCACCACTAACTTTTAAATTCTCCTTAAAATCTATAACTATAATACATGATTCATTATCTAATTCATTGATATCTTTCTTATATTCCCTATTTTGATGAGCATAAAAGACTTGGTACTGATTAATAGCTTTTAAGTCACTGTTTATAGATTCTGGCAATAATAAGTTTTTACTTTCACATTCTTCTTTTCTTTTCTCTAAGGATGATTTTAAGTTACAAATATTACACATGTAAGTTTTTTTACTCTTTATTATATTTTTGGTATTAATATATAATAAGTTGAAAGTGATATTGAAATTTCATTTTTAATTTTCATATTTTCATATATTTCTTTCTTTGATTTTAATAGAGAATATTTTATTTCAGCTGAATATTCATTCATTTCTTTTTCAATGTCTTTATAAGTTTTTTCTGGTGCTTTTTTTGTAAACTGGCTTGTTTCAAAAGAATTTTCCAGTAGGTTTTTAATTATTTTTTTGATTATTTCTTTTTTTACTGAATAGTTTTTATTTTTTGGCTTTTTTATTTAAGCTTATGTTTTTATTTTTATTTATTTTTCTTGAGTATTCAAACTCACTTTTGGTTATATTAAATCCCATATCAGTAAGCTCTTTTAAAGAGTAACCAGAAGTTACCAGAGATCTCAAGGCTGGGAGATGCTTTTGGGGAGCAGATTTCAGAAGATCCTTTAAGCCATCAATTATCCCATTTAGTTTCTGATTTTGAATTAAAGGAATGAACTCTGTTTTTCCAAACTCAGTTTGAGTGAGGAAGTGATTGATGAAGGAATTAAGATTGTCACCAGAAACAAAGAGGAATGCTTTCTTTAGCATATCAATTCTTTCTCTTTTTGTTGATGCTCCCAATATGGAAAATGGCTGCATGGCAGAGGTGAAGTTAACAGATTCCATAATATTGGATTTATGATTGATGATAAAGAGATGCTTTGTAGAGATGCCTTGCAAAAGAGTACTGGTTGGAGGGATGATATCTTTTTGTAAAGATAGTTTGAAGTAAACCTTAGGTGGTGCTTTATCTCTTATATACCAAGCCTTATGACACCATTCTGAAAGAAATGGTGTGATAGCTTTTATTAAAATTTCAACTTAAATTTATATTCCTAAAATAAATGAAATACCCAGTTTTCATGCACAAGTGATATATGTGTATCAGCTAAGCATCAAATTACATCATATTCTCTTTGTAATCTATGCAAATCAATTAAAATGATGTATTAACTTAATTACAACTCTTCTGCATATTTTTAAAATGATAAAATATTAAAGAATTATATTTCAAAGATGCTTTATTTGAGGTTGCAGCTCACTTGAACCTCAAAATTCATCTAAACAGCAAATAAATTAACGTCCTAACTTCAAACTACCATAAAATCCTAAATAATTAAGCTTTTTAAATAAAATAAAATGCGAAAATAATGCTCTTGATCTTAACTTTAATTTCATTAAATAAAAAGTATATATTAATTAATGAAAACGTTAATTTTTTTGGCTTAAAGCAATCTATTTTATTTCATTATCAAAATAATATAATAAAATATGGCATATGCTCTTTTAAATTGCTTTTGCTTCAATATTTAATATAACATACATATTAGTATTTTAACACCAATAGAAAGATAAGATTCTTAGCTTCATTCTGATAGTTTACAGTGTAGAAAAATATTAAATTTTTGTTGAGTTATTACTGTTTTAAATATAAACATTTGTAATTTGATTTTTTCAAAATCGAACTGTGTTATGCTGCGACTTGGGCAGCATGTGTATTAGAAAACGGCCTAATTCCTAAAATAATGACCCAGATGGTTTAATCTTGTTGGGTTTGATGAGGAAAGCAGTCATTATTCAAGGAGGGTGTATTTTCGTTCTATTGTGAGTTGGCGATGGATTTGATGTAGAAATTTTAATCTTTTGAATGGGTATAATATCATGTTTGGTTTGATTGAAGATGCGAAGTCAGGTAAGCGCTGAAAATTAAATCCCTTTTATTTTTATGATTTTTGTTGCAGAGGGCATTGTAATGCTGATTCGGATAACTCGCCATTTATCCAATTTTGAAGATGATTCCGCATGCGCACTATGTAGGGCTTCGACTTGTATGAAATAAATTACCTTGTCATTATTGAATATCGCATATTTGTAATTCAGTATTATAGCATGGGTCAATGTATCACTGAACAGTGGGGTTTGCTTTGCTTGAAAAGTCTGCAGCTTAGGTCAGATGGATTTGGTTTGATTGATTCAGAAAAGTGGTTTAAATAAGTATTTATACTTTGTGGTGAAAATTGTGGCATCCTACTAGCAATGGAAATGCGTGAGGTGACTTAAGAGCGTATACGAGAATGAGTTGCGTGGTGCAGATCGCGTCCTTGGGTTTAATAATGATCAGGTCAAAGGTGCAATTTGCTGGCTTTAGATGGTATTTTCTGATTAGCTAGTTTAAAGCAATGGCGAAGATTGATTGGCTGTTGGTTTGAAGTTGAGGGTACTTCGGATAAGGATGTGAGTTTATTGCAATGGAATGTCAAATGAATTTCATCTCTGGGATGTTGGAATGTGAAGAGTATTTGGCTTTGTTGCGGTTGTAGAGGTCTTCGAGGGCATCCATGTACTGTTGATGGACTTTTGAGATTAGCTCGTGTGATGGAGATTCATCCTTGATGGTGGGGATTGGAGAGCCAACTATTGGTTAGTCTGGTTTGCTGGGATTTACTTACCAACAACAGTGATTGGATGGCGCTTGGGAAGGAAGCCATAGTTGTAAGTGAAGATGTTTCTTCCGTGGCACAAAGGAACTGTAAAGCCAAACGTCTTCTTTATGGACTGCTGAAGTCGATGGGGGATGGAACCTGGCTTAGGGGTGTATAGCTCAAAGCACTCGTTTTCACCAAAGCCATAGACTGGGACTAAACTGGCACCGTTCTTGATTGCCATGGCAACGAAACCCATGCGCTTTTTCAACACAAGATCGGCAGAGCAAGGCTTTGCGAAAAGCGCTTCTTCTGCCCCGCCAACAACAATGAGACATGATTTTCTTTTCGTAAACAGACTGTTTATGCTCGTCTTGGATACAGAACAGAAGCCGAGTGCAAGTGCAAGCTCGCGATAAAAAGGAATGAAGAAGTTGACTCTAAGAGTCAGCGGACACACTTCAATTCCTGGAAACAGCTTTGAGAACCCAAGAGCTTCTGTTCCAAACCCAACCACTGCTCCATTTCCAATGATACCGTGGGGATGATATCCAAATATGTATTGCTTGCTCGGATCCAACTCTGCCTCACGCACGATACTCATCGAGAAATACTCACCTACCTTCCGCCACACTGCCAACTGTCGAACCCACTCAACTCTACGTCCGCCTTCCTCAGAGCTTCTGTCGACACATATGTACACCATATATGCCACCAAGAGAGGCCACAGTCTAAACCACACAAACAATCCACACAAAACAAAGGACTGCAGCATTAGCGTAAAGAAAAATACTACGCCGAGCATTTCAATCCGTCGCTCCAACGGCACCCACAAGGGCACAAACTGAGGCATCGGGAACCCATTGAACACTTTCTTCATCTGGAATGTTTCTGGTCTTCAACAGCGAACTTCCTCGCTTCTTAAAGACATATCACGCCCCAATCTGTTCGCTTTGATCATAAGCCCAATTGCCATTAGCATAGAGATGCTTCGGCTAACTTCCGGCTCTGGGCCGTATAACCATACCGGATTCTCTTAATATTTAGCCAGAATTAAATAATTCTTTGATACGAGTTGTCCAGAGCCAGAAGCGGGCCGAAGCTGCCCGGAGCTTGGCCGAAGCATCCCTGCATAAGTAAATCAAGTCTTCACCTCAATGCTTGTATTAGCCAATCAGCTGCAACACCGGCATCTATCCAACCAACCTTGGTATTTCGCACAATCAGTTGTAGCAGCGTTATCCATTAACTGCTCATATTTAGTTAACGCCAATATCTCTAAATTGAGTCAATCGCACCGATAATAGATCTCATTTTGCTTATCTGGCTTGTATATTAGCGGGCCACCATGAGACATAACCTAAATCCAATTCTACAACTGAACCCTTAATTCCCAACCCTTCATCGAGAAGCTTCGATAAATGGAACACTTGGGAAATACCCGCCAACCAAATATATTCCCAACTTCCCCAGATCTTCACTGTTTGGCTAAATTCAAGGGCCCCACAAATTATCGGTGGATCAAAATAAACACAACCTCACTCTTCAACAAATGCGATTAACCCCATGGCGACCTCTCAATCCGCTATCCACATGTCTGTGACATGTTAAATTAATACCTTGAACATCTCAGAGTGGACAGGGTTTATCCAAAGAGCTGGATAATTCTCCATATAGCCACACTCCTAGCCCAGCTGTTCCATAAAACCACTCCCCAGCCATATTCTGCAAGCTTGAGCATCTCAGATCCCTCACTCAACACTACTTAAGCTTGATATTTATAAACAACACTATGAAAATTGATTATACCGGTGTCTAACCCAATTAAACTATATATACCCTGGTAATACACCAATCATCATACAGATAAATCAACGCAATGATTGATTCCATCAATCAATTACAAGGCAGTTGGCAGATGATAACCTTTGATCTCACAATAGCAACTTTTATAACTTCACTACCGATAATATTTAATAAGGATGGGAGAAAAAAAACAGAAAATATTATTTAGAAGGCAGTTTAAATATCCTTCAGGGGACCAAACTGATCATGGTCTAAAAAAATCCAAGAAGCCTTAAATTCTATGGATGAAAAGTTGGCACTTGATCCCTGTCTAGAGTGCATGAGAAGGTGAGTAACCTAAGTGCCATCAAGGTAAGTGTGCTCGCCACCTATTCTGGGTAGCAGGTAGAATCCGGCCTCAATCCAAGGCTAAGAAGCTTGTTACTACAGTACCCTTTGGTCCCCTCCTTATCGATGCTATCTGGATGAAAATCCTATTAGTACAAGTTACAGTGACCCAAAAAATACCCAACCAGCAACATTTTTAAAAAAAAAGTAAATTCAATAAATGAAATTTTCTATAAAAAGCATGAGCAGATGCACCGCGGATTTTTACATAAGTATGGTATATAAAAACGCAAAAATAAATAAGTAGGAAGAAAAAGTAAAAACAATTCAAAAATATTTAATACTAAGAGCTGTGCTTTTAAGTATATTAAAGAACGTAAAATGAATATGAGACAGCACCTTTTATTCAAACTTACCTAGATTATAAAATTGGAGTTAGAGAATCTTTTGTATAGAAAATATGGTTAAAAAAAGAGAAATACCTGAGTTTATTTGTGGTCAAGTTGTTCAAGCTAAGGAAATAGGTGTATCCTATAGAAAGATAGCCAAGGAACTCAAGATTGGCAAAGAAACTGCTTGAGAGATTTACCTCAAGTTCCAGGAAACCAACTAAGTGAAAGATTGTCCAAGATCAGGTTGTCCTAAAAAACTACTGCTCAAGATAATTGGTCTATTGTTAGAATAGTTAAGCAAAATCAATTTATAACTGCCAGTCAGATTAAAGAGACTATCAAAAATACCCCAGAAATTGATATCTCTGAGGCCACTGTTTGCAATAGACTCCATGAACTGGGGTACTATAGCCGTGTTGCAAGAAAAAAACCTCTTATAAGTCTAAAGAATAAAGCCAAAAGATTGGCCTTTGCTCACAAGTATGTCAATTATCCTGTATTCTTTTGGGAAAAGGTGATTTGATCTGATGAGACTAAAGTTCAGCTCTGTGGATATCAGAGACGCCAAAATTTCTATTGCAAAGCTGATTAAGATTAAAAACTTGACTGCTTAAAACCCACTGCTAAAAATGGACGCCAGGGTGTCATGTTTTGGGGCTGTTTCACAGCCAACACAAGAGGGGTGATCCAGCCAATCAGTGAGAAGGTAAATGCTGATGTTTACAGAAGAATCCTTGATTGGAATCTTCATCCATTTATGAAGGATCTGCAAGAACTGAAAGTTATAACTTCATGCAAGATAACAATCTTATCCAAAAATCCAAGAAAGCCTTAAAATACTTGGATGATAAACAGATTGTTTTTTGGATTGGTCTCCTCAAAGCCCAGATTTGAATCCAGTTGAACATCTTTGGGAAGTTGTCAAATCCAATTTGCCAAAAACATCTAAACAATCCATTATGAATCTTAAATTTGGAGTGGTAAAAGCATGGGAAGAAATTCCTATGGAAACTTTAAAGAACCTAGTCCATTCTATGCCCAGAAGACTTGCTGCTGTGATTGAAGCCAAAGGTTGGCCTACAAAGTACTAAGTCCATAGTATATTCAGCTTTGAAATTTATTACTATTTTATATCAAATATCCATTTTTTTAAAATCTTTCTATTTTTCTTCCTATCTATTTATTTTTTTGTCTTTATATACCATACTTGTGTAAAAATCTGCGGTGCATCTGCTCATGCTTTTTATAGCAAATTTCATTTATTGAAATTTAATTTTTCTTTCTAAAATGCTTCTGGCCAGGTAATTTTTTGGGCCACTGTACATCCTTATTGAGTTGCTTTGAAGTTGCTGGGAGAGATATCTTAACTAGCCTGAGCTTTACAGATGTGCAAGTGACCATGATAACTTTTCTTCATTTCTTGTTTTCTTAACTGGGATGCCTTATACATGTAGACATCCTTAAATTTTAAAAACAGTGTCAGGGTCTGACCTCTCACTTTGGATCCTCCATTCTTTGGGCTGATCCTGTATCTTGGCTCTACCCCAAGCCCAATATAGCAAGTGAATTTGCATCATCTTAACGTAATCATCTTCATATGGGGGATTTTTGCCATATCTATTGCACATGATGGGATATTTCCTATTTGGTATATTTTTGAAAAGGGCAGTCCTGAGAAACTACACTTCTGAGAACCATACTGTACAGAATAAAGGGGGGTTAAACATAGAACAGTATCTTTATTCATTATAGAATAATAGTGCTATATAGTAAGGGGATAAACACATGACATCCATGTAAATCATGGCAGCCATTGGGCTTCTTAAGTTCCTAATCCCTGTGGAATTTGGATGTTTGGTCCTAGTGTGATATCTGAATGAAATGTCATTATCACCTTTTACTTGTCAATCAAGGCATTCCTCAGTGTTGTAGAGTCAATACACTCTGAGTCTATGAGTAAATCTCTTGACTCTGTAATTAAGGCAAACTCATCTTCTACAACTGAGCCAGATGTACTGAGTCTCCCACAATATAGAATTACGGATAAAATAGTTTCTTCTGAAACTAGTCCTTTGAAATTGGCTCCACTATCAAGCAATACAAAGGCGCTTGATTCCTCAAAAGTGTCAAAATCTCCAATCCAAGCTGCAGAGAATAGTGTGGAAATGCTAAGATATCTTTTGAGATCACATAAGCCACTTAAGGGTATAAATACCTAACCTTTTTATTATCAATAAACTTATCATTATCTTACTCTAAGTAAATACTTTTGAGTGGGTCATTTTGAAATGTAAGTGATTTGACCTCAGTTTAAAATATATTCACCGGCACCAAATCCCAGTCTAGTAGATCTGTGTTTAGGCCACAACCATTATTTTAACCCTTTCAAACAATAGCAGCTGCCTCCTCCAGCTTTGCCAAAATTTCAGCTCCTTCAAAGAGCTGGCTCAATATTTGTTGAAGTCAACTCATTCTTGCTACATTGCGTAAGAATCCAACACTCAGGGAAGTTGTTCCCTGATGGAGAGCAGTTTACAATGTTGCTGCATCTCCTTGCAAGGTCAGGAAAAGTGGAGCTTTGATAGTTTTCTTGGGTGTATCTGAGAGCCATGCTTGATACTGGTCCAGTCTGCCCTGGGATACTGGTAGGCAGGAAACTTTTAGTGCCTGTCTTGCTTTGCATAATCTGCATCAGTTATGGTTCATTGACTTAATATCTGTCTAATTGCCACCTCCCTTGATAAGGTAGTGTCAAAACAGCAGGCTCAACCCGCCAGCAGGGCTCCAAGTAATTGGGTTTGTGACCTGCAATCCAATTATCCAGTCACTTGAAGCTAGACTAGGAAGTCAACTCAAATTTACAAATCCAACAACATGAACAAATGATGGTTTCTACTGGTGAAGACCTTGTTTTGGCGCTTGACTCATTACTAGGATCAAGCCACCCCCTTTGCCATCCCATTGTGTGATCTACACAACCATGTTCCTGTTATCCATGACTCAGATTAACTATATAATCATTATCTCTCAATAAAGAATATTATCTAGTTTCTAAATATTTTCCCCTTGTAACTCTGCTAAAACAGCACAGTTACCCCATTTTTAGCACAGGTTGGTTTCCATCCTACCTTATCTTGCAAAATTCTGCTTGTTGCCCGTACTTGCCGCGGCTAACAAATCCTCAATAGAATCATGTCTGGCCTCCCAGCAGACTGGACACTGTAAGCACCTGGTTCTGAGATACATGATGGGTTTGTCCTCTACCAGAACATGGTGATACCACTCCCCGCTTTCAATGCCCTGTCAGCATAAGGGTTCTTGCAGGCTCCCTCTGCTATGCCTTGTGCAACTGATGAGAATACCATGCCAGCCTACATAGCCCAAAGACTTTGAAGCGCTGCCCTAGAATCCTTTTCTGGGGCCAACAACAACAACACCGCTGCATGGATCCAATCTGCCCAAAGCAAACTGGCCCCAAATGGAATACCCGCAGCAATTCTGGATTGCAGATATCTCCACTCAACTTAATCATGATGCTGGTACCTGGTGCAACAAGTGGCTTGAAGAACACACCAAGAAGGATTTGGATACCTTCAAACAAGACTTCTTGCAAGATTTGTGCTTAAAGACACCACACTCATGATCATACACTAAGTAAAGAACCTAACTCAGACTGGCACTGTGAAGGAACTCACCCGCGCCTACAAGGATCTCCAACTATGTGCCCCCTCCAACATGGCCTTTGACACACCAGCTACACACCTCATGTACTACAATGCACTCAAGTTGCATGTAATGAGACACGTGAACCTGGACCAAGTGACCAATCTACAAAGTCTGTATTGTGAAGCAGAGAAAGAAGAACAAATGTCCAACGCTCTTCACAAGGTGCAAACCAGAAAGCAAGAGAGACCCAAGGACTCTCCCCCAGCCAGGCGCTCCAATCAACCACCCCTGGGAACAATGGCAGCAGCGCAAACCATAAACCCACAGGCTCAAATGGACATAGAAACAGGAACAGTGGCCATTCAAACTGTACCCATTTCTGTATCACTGCCACACAAGGCAACCAAGACAAGGGAAAGGCCCAGGGAGAGCATTAAGCAAGCCAAGCTCTCCCTGCACAACTCCTGACTTGCTCAATGATGAATACTGACCTGAGGACGTGGACCAGTGTCCAATGATCTAAGTAACCTCAGAGGACCTGGTACTTTACACCATCACCAGACATCCCAATAAACTGATGTCTTACCCTTTCTGCTTTTGCAGTTACACAGACGCAGCACTCCTGGATTCAGGGGAGGATTGAACTCTAGTCAACAGTAGCTTTGTAGACAAGTTCAAGTTAACCACTAATCCTTTGCAGACTAAAACTGTGGTTTTAGCTGATGAACATCACATTGCTGTGACAAGGAAAACCACCTCCTTCTCTGTCATGCTTGAGAACCTACACTCCACCATCCAAGGACCAATCATTGACTTCCCCAGATTTAACGGCATACTTGGCCTGGACTGGCTGCAAAAGAACAACCCCCACGTAGACTGGGCAACCTCAGTATTAACCATCAAAAGCAAAGGTGTCAACCACCAGATCTATCCTGACTCAGTGGACTAACTCCTATACAACCACATCTTTGTGCGTATCACAGAGACCCCAAAAAAAAGAGAGCCTCAATGCAATTGACTGGGATTCTTGCCAGTACAAGATCATACATTTCAAAGATCACCAGGACACCACTATACCTAAGGATTTTGAAATTATAGCCTGTCATCCAGAAATCTTCAAGGAGGCTCTACCCAGGTTGCCTCCAGAAAAGCATATCCAACACTTCATCCAACTCAAGGGAGCTGTACCTAAGGTGTGATCCATCTATTACCTGACCCCAAACAAAGACAACACCCTATGTGCCTACCTCAAAGAGGCCTTGGAGAAAGGACTTATCTGCCCCTCACAATCTCCTTTTGGGGCTTCCGTATTCTTTGTAGCCAAGAAGGATGGTATCATGCGCCTAGTCACAGATTATTGGACCCTAAATGAAGTTACCATCAAGAATTGTTACCCGCTGCCGCTCATTGATGACCTCTTCAACGCTTTGGGTAGTGCCCCAGTCTTCTCCAAGATTGACCTAACCACAGGATACAATCAGATCTGTATTAAGGAGGAAGACATCCCCAAAACGGCCTTCTGCACTAAATACAGCTCATATGACTGTGTGGTGCTCAATTTTGGTATGACAACACCCTGTCAACCTTCCTGACCTTCATGAACAAGGTATTTTCACCTCACATAGGCAAGCACTCCTTAGTCTACCTAGAAGACATTATTGTCTATAGCCCCTTGGTAGAACAGCACCACAAGGACCTGGAGGCAGTCTTTGCTACCCTGGCACAACACAAACTGTTGGCCAAGCCCTCCAAGTGCCAGTTTTTCCGCAAGCAATTACCTTTCCTGGGACACATAGTCTCAAAAGATGGTATCAAACCCAACATCCAGAAGATCCAGGCCATCTGCAAAATGCCACTGCCCAAAGACAAGTCAGAACTTTGAACGTTCCTAGGAATGGTGGCCTATGTACGCCATTTCATACCTGACTGTGGCGTCTTGACTGCACCCCTATCTGCCATAACTGCACAAAAATCCAAGTTTGTATGGTCCCCCCAATGCAACCTCTGCTTTAGGTGTCTCAAGGAAAAACTCACAACAGCGCCTATCCTGCAGTACCCCAAACACAATGAGGAGTACCAAATGGAAACAGATGCCTCAGGCGCATCCATTGGGGGAGTACTATGAATGAAAAAAAATAATGGTGACTATCTTCCTGTAGCCTACAAATCACAGAAACTGACAGATGGCAAGTGTTGATACCCTATACACGACAAAGAGTTGTTGGTAATTGTACACTGCCTAGTCAAATGGCATTGTTATCTAGAACACCAGGAAGAATTCACAGCGTTGATCAGCCACAAGTTGCTCATATATTTCAAACCCCAAGCAAATCTATCCTGCTGTCAGGCCCGCTGGATGGAACTCCTGCAGAGATTCAATATGCTCATACAGTACAAGCCTGGTCCAGAACTTGCCATGGCAGACACACTCTCACGCCTGTCTGTCCATGCCAAAAGAAGAGAGAATGAGCTTGACCCAGACTGGCCCCTCTTGGTACTTTGAACAGAGGACAAAGGCTTCCCCGCTGGTACCACAGACATAAAAAAGGAAACAGCCATTAAGAACAAGCACTTATTTGCAGACATGTATGGGATCTTACATCAAAAAATGTCCGGCAGAACCATCATCCCTTATGTTCCCACACATCAGCAAGTTGAAACCATCCTATATTATCATAGAGACCTAGGGCACACAAAATTTGCAACCTCTACAAATTCCTTAAACACAAATTATGGTGGCTGAACTTGTACCAAGACGTTCAGGAAGTCTTGGACCAATGTGAAGTATGTGAGAAATTTTCAAAAAGAAAAACCCCACCTAAGTCAGTACTACCTATCCGCACGCAACTATCCTTCAAAGTGTGGGCCCTAGACATTGATGGCCCCATGCCAGGAAAACATAATGAGAAGAAGTACATCATTGCCGCAATAGACTTTGCCACAAGATGGCCAGTGGCACAAGCAGTAAAAACACATACAGGCAACAACATGCAGCAATTAATAGGAAAATAAATCATCAGCAAGTTCAGAAAGCCAGAACTCCTGATAACTAACAGAGGCAAAGAGTTGACCTCTGAAGATACCAATGTATACCTCAACAAGAACTGGGTCCAGCACACAGTGACAACACCTTATCATTCTCAGGCCAATGGACATGTGGAGCGGCTAGATGGCAGCCTTGTGCAAGCCTTGGCCAAGATCACTGTCAGAAGACCTGAGGAATGGTACAAGCAGCTATCAACTGCATTGCCTGTATGCCAGACTTGTGTGAACAAATCCACCAGGAAAAGCCCCTTTAAGTTAGTATATGGCACACAGCCCAATATCACCCAAGCATTGTCAGGACCCAAGCTGGAAATACCAAGCAAGGTTTCATCCTGCTCAGATCCCCAAGTCATAGAGGCCAATAGCAATCAAACAGAAAGAGAAAACAAGCGTCTTAAAAAGACATTTGTCCCCATCCAAAACAGACATGAGGTCAGCAACAAAGTTTGAGTCATGAACATCAACAAAAGTAAGCTACAACCAGAGAAAGTAGGCCTGACAATCATCTTAAAGGTAAACAAAAACAACACTTACCTTGTGCAAGGACTTGGGAAACGTAAACAAGACAAGGTCCTCCACCATGATTGCCTGAGACCCTGCAAGACAAGACAGAAACAACATGAGACCGTCCTACCTGCCACAGAACAACAGATAGTCCAGTATGGCGCCTGGGCTCCCAACAATCTCCCTGACAACCTGTCCCCAGAGGAGGCCAACCTTCAGTTGGGGGGTATCAAAACAGCAGGGTTCTGAGTAAGTGGGTTTGTGACCCGCAATCTGATTATTCAGTCACTCAAAGCCAGACTAGGAAGTCAACTCAAATTTCCAAATCCAACAACATGAACAAATGATGATCCCTTACAGTGGAGGTCTTGTTTTGGCGCTTGACTCATTACTAGGATCAAGCTACCCCCTTCATATCCAACCGTGTGATCTAAACAATCATGTTCCTGTTATCCATGACTAACATTAACTATATATCATTATCTCTTAATAAAGAATATCATCTAGTTTCTAAATATTTTTCCCCTTGTAACTCTGCTAAAACAGCACAGTTACAACAGTAGGTACTGTTGGGTTTAGCTTCCATAATATTACCTAATCCTCTCAGGCCTGGGCCAAGCTTGTGTTGATCATGGTCAACTATCCAGATTCCATCCCCTACCCAGGATCTCACAACTCAAAGCAGGATAGCCTCTCTTCCAATGCTTTCCTTTTCTTTGTCAAGTTTGCACTACTGTAAATTCAGAACCTAAACGTAAAAATGTGGGATTGTCAAATCCTTGGTCTAAATTTTGAATTACTTTTGCAGGAAAATCAGCTGAGTGAAAATTAAAATATTAAATAAAATCAATCATTTAACTTGACTTTTTTTGATTTATTTAAATTGGCAAATTTCAAATCTCTTGAGCAGATAACTCAACCAACAAAAGACAAAACTCAGCAAACAAATGCGGGATACATGAATCAGAAATGTGGGATTCTAATTTATGATTGGACATTTCTTGTATGTCAAACAAATCATAGAGATCATGTAAAAATTAACAAATCTGAAATTGCGGGATTGTCAAATCCAAGAACCAAGTTTCAAATCATAGTTGCGGTGAATTTGAAATAAATATAATTTATGGGTGTCTCAAAAAGGATGTTAAAGGATCTAGAGTGGATTTGTGATGATTCTTTTAGGAAGCACAGGCATTCTCAAAAATCACATTATTCCAGTTTAGTGCAGCTAAAATTTAGATCCTATTATTCACAAAATTAACATATTTAACAATAAAATTGAGCAAAATATACACTCCTCTTTTTGAGTTTAATTTTATAATAAATTTTTTATTATGTCTTCTTCCAACACCAACCAAGTCAACAAGCTGTTGCCTGGCCTTGACAAAATCATGCAGGGTTACACTGGGTCTTCTAATAGTGAAGCCTCCCTCTATAGCCACTCCCAACCCGCAGGCCCCTCCACAAGCACCACCCAGAAGTATTTTCTCCTGCAACTTCCAGCATGGCCCTGTTTTCCCACCATGCACAGGCAGCTGCCAACCCAAATCCTGTATCAACACTAACACCTGGAATTGGGCAATTGAGCCATGGGGTCACCCAGAGAGTCCCAAATCCCAAAACAGCCAATCAGATGGCATTGAACAGTTCCCAAGATGAACACATCCCTCCTCCAGCCAATCAGCCTGCAAGACGCAGAAGAAAATCAATCACTCCAGAGATTGTTCCTGAAATGTTTTAAAAGCAAGGAATGCTTATGTCCCTTAGAGAAATTGCAGCCGCAATGGGTTTTGCAAAGTCCACTGTGGCTGCAACCCTGCGAGCCCACGCCAACTGTGGCCCTCCTACCAAGAAGTCCCCAACTGGTGCCCGTATTTCAACCAAAGATGACACAGCCCATCCCCTTATGATGTTCATTATGGAACGTGACCCATGGATGCCCCTGGTCTAGGTATATCTCCAGTTGGGACTTCACAGCATCTTCATCAACAAAAGAACAGTGAATTTGTGGATGCATGGAGTTGTGGTTGCGGCCCAAATCTTATTCAATCAGGTTCTCAGTGGCCCCATTTTGGTGGATACTGACCCCTATGATTCTACCATCATCAATTTCATCAAAGGAAGGGCAATGAGGGCCCGTAATGACATAATCTTCCTGTCATATGCTAAGATCTTGACCAGTATCCAAGACTTTGGAGAGAAGTGCATCCTGTGAGAATTGGGGAGCAGGTTAGTAGGAAATAGAACCATGTTCTCAACCATAATAAAAATCATGGTTTCAGCAACAACCAAAATGTTGTCACTAAAAATTCATGTGAGGCCAAAGGGGGGAAGGAATTAACTGAACACAGAAAGCAACAGATAAAACCAACTGGCCAGTTTTCTAACAAATTTCAAACTTTATTAGATTAGAGAATGATGGAGCAAGGTCTTTTACAACTCTTACATTCATTTAAGGGGTGGGATAGGATTGGGGTGGTAGATTGAATGTCATAAACCAATTGACCAATGATATGAGTGGATACAAATGAATTTCTTGAGGCAGGAAGATCTTGAAAATTTTTGAACGGACATAGTCAAAAGGAAAACTGAACCAACTAACATCAGGAATATGCTTTGGATGCAATTGTCACTGTTCCTGGCCGCTCTTGCACATGATATTTAACCAGAGGTGTCTCTTGGGTGGGTTAGGTGGAGGTATCTTCTGAATAATTCCAAAATATTAAATTGATGGCTTTTCTTGGGCTTTTTCAGTAGCCTTTTAGATAAATATTCAAACATAATTTGGTAGAAATTCCCAAGCATTTGGCAGGAATTGAAGTGGAGGCCTAAGGGGGAGGCGTAACTTTACATATCCAGTCTGACGTGTACAAGCATGGCCTAATCTTGTATCGTTTTGTTGGGGTTTTATTGGCAGTTTCCCCATTGGGTGACAATCACTACTCCGCAATATCAAACACCACAGATGGGTATGCCTATTAGACAGAGCTCAAGGCTATGCTGGAGGAGTGGGCCACACAAAACGCCGTGCACACAGTTGTACTGAGTGCAGAGATGGAGCAGCAGGAATGGGCAACCCAAGAAATCAGGGCTGCTGGGCATACCTGTTGGTCCTACCCCATCAACCACGCCAACATGCATCTTGCAGATGTATGTCTCTACAATTTTGATTCCGCCCTCAGGCGCTTAAAGCTTGCCACCTACAACAAACTATGCACCCAAATTGATCAGGGGTATGAGCTTTTCCCTTCTGTGTTTGTCCAGGACTTATTTGATCTCATAATCTTCTATGCAAGTGATAGTGATAAGTCCAGAAAGGACCCCTGCCTCCCCCCACACCAGTCCATCTGTTTTGTTAAGCCAGTATACGTGACAGAAGAAGAATTTGAGCAATAGAAGCAAACCTCTCTTGCTGCCCCTTCCAAGTCAACAAACCCTGCCTCCCCACCCCCCATCAAGCTACTCACCTTCCAACTCTGACTCCCAAGCCACTATCAATCCCCCCACTATCCCTGATGCCGTCCCTTTCACAGGTGCAGATGAAGGTGATGTTCATTCTGCCCATTCCCTCCCCTTCCCGTCCTTTGATTAGTAAATAAATATTTTCTTTGTGACAACTTATTAAAACTAATATCTCTCTTTCAATTCATAATTAATAATATTTTCTTTTTACATTATCAACATTTCCCATAATTAATACAATTTTGTACATTTTACAAATAGCTTAAAATTATTAGCATACATATTTTTCATCATTATTAATAAATTAAAGACAATAAATGTAAATATTGCATTAGAATATTGCAATTAGACATCAACTCTTGATATTTTGATATTATGTGCATAACTCAATGCATTTTGTTTAACAAAATCCATTGTAAACTTGGCCTTTTCCATTATAATTTAATGAAATGGACTATGTTTATATTGGAGAGCCATCAATGCTTAGTAAAAATATTGATACATAGTGCATTTTACAGCCTGTATATTTACCTATTGGTAATGATTCTGTAAACTTTTTAGTTGGATTTTGCGAGGTAATAATAATGTTATGTGTTAATAAATTACTGTTTATTGTCATTAATTGGCTGATTTTCTTTGCTGTGGCAATTGTGCATTTTCTGATATTTATGCACTAGTATCCAATTGGTTGGTTTCACATCCAATTGCACAGGCAATAGGAAATCAAGCTGCTACCCCAACCACATCTGGTCTTGGGGTGGCAGCTTGATTTCCTATTGCCTGTGCAATTGGATGTGAAACCAACCAATTGGATACTAGTGCATAAATATCAGAAAATGCACAATTGCCACAGCAAAAAAATCAGCCAATTAATGACAATAAACAGTAATTTATTAACACATAACATTATTATTACCTCGCAAAATCCAACTAAAAAGTTTACAGAATCATTACCAATAGGTAAATATACAGGCTGTAAAATGCACTATGTATTAATATTTGTACTAAGTGTTAATGGCTCTCTAATATAAACACAGTCCATTTCATTAAATTATAATGGAAAAGGCCAAGTTTACAATGGATTTTATTAAAAAAATGCATTGAGTTATGCACATAATATCAAAATATCAAGAGTTGATGTCTAATTGCAATATTCTAATGCAATATTTACATTTATTGTCTTTAATTTAGTAATTATGATGAAAAATATTCATGTGTTGAAGGTAGTACTATAAAAACCAGTTTTTTGATGTAATTCAAACAAAATGTCAAATATCTATAACTTAATAAACAAATTAGAGTCAGTCCTCCAAAAGGTTGTTGAGCTTGAATACAACATAAGGGAAATTGTGGTAAATCAACTGGGAAATGAGGGAAGAGCCTTGGTCTAGCAAAATGAAACTGCAAAAAATAGCCTGGGAACAATGGTCGACAAAGAACATAAAGAAATATTTTTAAATCTTCAAAAGGAAATACTCAAGCGGTTAGATTTCAAAAGTGAAAGTTATAATTTGTGGGAATTTTTGAATACCAATAGAAAGAATACTCAAAAAATCAAACTGATTGAAGGAAATGAAAACCCACATGAAATAAACACAAATGAAGAGGAACCCAACCAAATGGAAACAGATGAAAACAAAACTCAGTCAAGAAGCAGGAGCGCTTCAAGAAATACAGAAAATTTATCAAATGAAAACAAAGAAACATAAGTTGCAAGAAAGATAAGAAAAATTAAGCCTAGGAAAATTAATGAAGAGCAGCCAACACTCATGAAGTTTGCTGAGGTGGCGCCTGTGGCTGAGGGGGCCGCAGGGGAAACAATTTGTAAGTCTTTTTATGTTTTATTTATATTTATTTTAATCATCACCAGGAATGGAGACAAGGTTGCAGAAGTGACAGCTTTTACGCCAAGTTGGTTCTCCAGGGGATCAGTCACTGGTAGCCCCTGTAAAACAACTAAATAAAAACCAGATAAATAAAATAATTCAACAGAATATGAATAAGTTTTCAAATATTGAAGCTAAAGATAGGGAACAATTACCATCCACAGGGTACTTGCCGTGATTAAGGGAAGCATACAAAATGGATCAAATATCAACTTCAAAGAGATGAATGAAATTTGCGGGGATGTCAAGCTAAACTTCAATGAATATATCTATGAAAGCATTCAACAATTCCCATTTGCAAACATCAACAAATATGAAAAAAAACTTAATAAAAACTGACTTTCAAATAGGAACTGAATATCTAAAAGCTGAAATTTTTAATGAAGTATTCAAGGCATTGTCAATTAAAGTTGGGGATGCAGTCCTTGTGAACACACTTCAACCTTTATTTATTTTGTTTGCGGAGGCATGGGGGGCTGATACAAGTTGGGCGCCCCCCGGAACCCTCTTCAAATTCAATCAAACTTCCTATATCAATATATTAGTTCAAGTATTCAAAAAATTGGACAAATGTGGTAAGTTTGACTCCCTGGTGATTGACTCCCTTAAACTTGACTCCCTGGTAGTCAACACTATAGTAAAGTGAGAATTCAGCTTTTGCCCTGATCACAACTGGAAATTGACACTTTTTTAATTAACAGATCTTGATGTACTGAAAACTTTTAATATAAAAATAAGCCTTATAGCTATGGTATACTAAGATGACCCCAGGGAGCTCAAAAATGCAATAAAAACAGTACCCTGATTAATAAAAAAGGAGAAATAAGCAATTATTTCTCATTTTACTATGTAATTTACACTCTTCATTATAAAAATATTTTTTATTACCATAAAAATTAAAATTCCAATGAAACAAAAAAAGATAACACAACAATATACTTCATGCAAAATATAAATAAATATTAATATTTATTTGATATAGTTCATATAAGCACAACTGTGAATATCATATGTTTTATTTAGAAATTAACAAAAATTAAGATATTTCACTTACTTTCAACTATAAAAAAACATCTCAAACTTACCATGCATACATAGAAAAATCACTGCTATCTAATTAAATTAAAAAACTTAAAAAATAAAACTAAAAACTAAATGATCAAAGCTAATAAGTAAAAATTAAAGTTAAAAGTTAAAAGTAAAAATCATATAACTGAGCAAGCAAGCAAGTTTATTCCTCATCATCCTTTCCCTGTTTTTTTGTCCCCTTCCAGGAGGGCAGTGGCAATAAGCTCAAGCTGCTGCTTAAGCTTAGAGGCCTTGTATTTGTGCTTGGCCGTACCCTGGATGGCCTTGGTGAAGAGGGTACAGCGGGTGGTTGGCTTGGTGGGGGGACGCATTGGAGAAATCTCAGAGCTTGGAGATTGTTTTCTCTTGCTTATGCTGCAGGAGAGAGAAGAACTTATTAAACTTTGGATGAAGCCCAAAGTTGGCTTTAAGATGCTTGTGATAAGCCTCTAATGCTGAAGTGGTCTTCAGCTCCCCGTTGACGGCCACCCGGTACATGTTCCATTTTCTTGGCGCAGGCCTTGCCTTGCCTTGCCTCTGCGTGACAACTTTCCCAATCTACTGGGGCTCAAAGTACTTGAGGAAAGGCTTGAACTCCAGGTGCTTCACTATGTAGGGATCCTTTGAGAGCACCTCAAACCCCTGCGCAGTGTTCTCTGGCTTTAAAAAAGCCAAGGCACTGAATTGTGCCAGCACAAATCTGCAGGTGTTCAAAGTGTCCCTCCAGCTCAACCTACTAAACTTTGTGTGGGCCTGCAAGTTACAAGCAACTGCTTGGCAGAAGTGGAAGTGGCACCCCTGCACCTCCCTGCTGAACAGCTGCTTGAATGCATTGAACTGAGCAGGCTCAAAGTCCATGATGCACACGTGGGTCCCAAGAGCTCTTAGCCTCATCTTTTCCTCCAAGTCTAGGGTGGCCTGGTCCTTGTCAGAGGCAGGTGGGTTGGCGCGGGTGTGGGGGGGGTCTTCTTGGATTTGTCATTATTGGTAGGAGGAAGGAGGGCAATTGCTTAGCAGAGGATTGTGAACGCACGTGTGTAAATGGCCTCAGTGGCCCCAGGAAGAAGAAAGAACGTGAGTGGAATCACCCGGATGTCAATCTGGGCATGAATCATCCAGAGCTGCTTGAACATCTGGGGGCAAGTGGCAAAGGTACCATCAACTAGCCAGGTTGAAGCCCTTTTTAACTCCATCAGGTTCTACTGAGTTGAGTAGCAGATTATGTGGTCCTTGGCGGCAGGCCCGTTGTCATGGAGCAGGAAGTGCTCCCCACTTGGAAGCTACTTTAGCTCATGGGTGAGCGTAAGCTCCAAGAGGAATTCAAAGCCTTGGGGGAGGGGATTGGCAGCAATGCGCTTATTACTGATGAACTTAACCAACTGCTCTTGAGTTGGCACCAACTTGAGATTGTTGGGTTTGAGATGTTGCAAAGCCTTTATGGCCAGATCAGAAGCCCGGAGGTGAGAGGATGTGGGTATTACTTGAACAAGGTACCATTTTAACATTTGAGTGATTAGATGATTGGGGGGCTCATAAGTGTGCTTCCCCTTCTCTGTCGTTACTTGCTCCCAGCCCATGGTGTTTAGCCAGGCCCTGCAAGTCTTATCCTCACAGACAAAGTGCTTGCTCTTGGTTTGCTGCTTTTGGTTGTTGCAATTGAAGATGTAGTTGTCAGCAACGTAACCAGGGCCGCCCTTTACAGATATGATTGGGAAGTAATGGGGGAAGCGCTTGGGTACTTTAAACTCTCTGTCCACATTACAGATATTGTGGATGGCCAGTGGATCCCAAGCCACATGACCAGAAGCTTTGAACTTCTTGGAGTACTCCTCTGGCTCATCTTTGGGATCAGATGAGGGAGGGGGAAGAGCCATCAGGAGGGGTAGGGGAAGGGTTCTTTGAGGCCTGCTTGGATGCCTCCTTTTTCTTACCAGAAGAAGAGGTGGGCTCCTTGGCAGCCTTTACTTTCTTGGTATGCCACTCCTTGGTGGGCTTGGAGTCGGCCTCTGAGTGGTAAAAGGATTGGTTGGTAAGATCACCATCAGATTTATTGGGGGAGGAATTTTTGGGGGAAGGTGAAGGGGGATGTGGAAGATGAGGGTTGAGGGGGGAGGAGTGGGAGGAGATGGGGGGAGACTTTGCCTTTGCAGGCTTCTTGGCATTCTTGGGAGTGGAGGCAGTTTCTTTGGAGCCCTTGGTGGCTTGGCGCTTGGGCTGTTGGCTGTTCTTGTTTGATTTTGTCTAAAGAAAAGTTTAGCATTGTAAATAATAGAAGTATGAAAGATATGAAACACAGAGGTAAAAAAAAGTAAAAGTTAAATGAAAAGTATGCAAATAAAGTTTTATTTATCAAGAAAAAAAACATAAAAAAGTAAATAGAAGCAAAATAGAAACTCAAAGTATAGATATAAAGGTTAAAACATAGAAAATAAGTGATTTTATGATGAAGCATCAAAGATGTTAGGTTCAGTGTAACATCTTAGTGCTAAATCAATATAAAATTATACTTAAAAATCAAAAAAGTATATAAAAATTATATGGGGAGTAGAAGGAGACTAGTGGATTATAATTGCAAAAAGAATAAAAAATAATTATGTGGAATTTTTTTATTGGCAGTTGAAAAATCAAAACATAGTAAAGTGTCAAGTTTAGCACTGCCAATCAGCTGGGAAAAGCTGAATTCTCACTGTTAAGTTTCCCAGAGTTGAGCAGAAAAATCAAATTTACTATGTTTTTTACATATAAAACTTGCTTAAATTTAAAATGGGTTTGAAAGTTAACCCAAAAGCAAGGCAGTATCATATGCTAAAAATTAAAAAAAATACAACATAAGTTAAAAAAGTAAAGGTGTGGAAATGTGTTTATTAGTGCTTAGGGTATGCTGTGAGGAGCTGGGAGTGAATTATTTACCATAGCGTTGGTTAAAACAGTAAGAAGCTCTCTGCTAATCCCCAAGTTAAAGTGTCGAGTGGCGCTCATAGTGCGTCACATTAATTTAGCCTTAATTCTGAGCCTTTGATTATTTAAATCCAAAACCAATCAGGTGGAAAGTGGATAGAGTCAAACAGAGGAGGAGTCTAGTTTCTGCTTTCTATAAATTACATATGAAATCTCTTAATAAATTGGGCTTAATTTATGTGGCACCACTTAATCCACAAACCCAGGAATGACATAATGTAAAACAAGTGGGGTATTTGATTAATGTCTATGCCACTAAATCCAGTATAGTGGTTCTTGGGAGCCTAATCAACAACTATGGACACTAATAATAAAAATATAATAGTAAATAATAAATTTTATATAAGCGCATATGTATTTTATTAATAAAATTAAAATTTGGCTTAAAAAGTGTCAAACTGGTCACTTTTTGGTTTAGAGTGTCAAACACAGGTTTTTTCATTTCTATTAGTAAATTTACTTATAAATTGCCCCTTAAATTGGTATTTTAGCTAACCAAATTATTAAAAAAAGTTGAGTTCAAGTAAATTTAACCTTGGTTTTTGGTTTCAAACCCCTAAGTTACTAGTAAAAATTAGCTTAAAATTGGTTAAGCCAAAAATATTGATAGATTCACATATGCGGCACTTGACTCCCTGGTACTTGACACTTTGTCAAGTACCAGGGAGTCAAACTTACCACAGTTTCCAAAAATTGTGCATGTTCTCAGAAAAATACACCTTGCAAAGAATTCACGTCGTGGTATACCTGGGTATCCTCCTTCACTGCATATTAAAAACCGACGTCAAAAAGTTGGAGGATGTACCTATTCAAATAGACATATGCCGCTTAGCACTCAAACACCAGAAGACACCGCAGGGGTATAGGACAGTCAAGCACGTCCTGTATGACTCCTTTGCATTGGCAATGTTGTATGGGTACTACGTGCCCCCTGAAAAAAGCCTATTAATTGATTTGCTCACCCAGCTTCCTTTTATCAAATGTTCAACAACCACCGGGGTACAGGGCGCCACTCCTCTAGCAATTGCATCCAGGGTTGTCCACCACGTACAGAAGAGTATGTGGATCCAATTGGATGCTCTAGCCAAAAATTTAATCTTGGGGTATAATTCCCCGGAATAATCACATTCCCCTTTGTAATTAGCATCCCTTTAATAAATATTTTTCCCTTGCAACTTAAATTTTTTAAAATTTATTTTATTTTTAATATTAAAAATTTTCACTGAAATATGTAATATTAAAATTTTAATTTTAAATATTTAAATATTAAATTTTTAGTATCTAAAAGTTAATATTAAAATTTTAGACTTACATATTTCAATATTAAAATTTTTAATATACAATATTTCAATATTGAATAAATCACAGTAAAATAAAAATAGTTAAAATTCAAATATTTAAAATTTAATAGATAAATTTTAAGATTTATAATTATAATTTTACTTTTAATATTTTAATTTTATTTTAAATTTTAGTAGGTAAATCATAATATTAATATATCTAAATATATTACAAGACATTAGTTATAGTTGCAACCACGTCAAATAAAAAATTAAGTTAAAAATGTTTTTATTTGCTAGCTTGTCAAGTACAGGTTCATTTATTACATATACAAACAACAAGAATTGAATTTATTCACATCATGCGGCCTGCTCCACTTATATTCTAAACAAGTGATTGTTTAGAACTTGAATTATCTTTCCCTCATAATATTATTTGATAAATATATTCAATATTCTTGACCTGCATCCTAAGTACTAATTAGTAAGCAATACATAAAAATTATTGGCTTCTGTGTCGTGTGGTTATAGTGGCACTGAAATAATAAGGATCAGATGATGACCTGCAAGGTCCAATTTGTGGCTTAAAAAAGCCAGAGTACCAACAAGGATTCACAATTATTTAAATAAAATAATTATATTTCTATCTTTTTAATTTATTTATTTGTTAGCACAGCAGTCAATATAATATTCAGTTCATTATAATAAAAATATATTCCTCATACCTAGTATAATTAATTTTACTTACCTTTTCTACATACTCTTATATGTCTATAATACAATCAAACATCATGTCATTATAGATAAATACTAATTGTTGAGTCCTAATAAAAACAAAATAAATAAAATAAAAACAAATAAAACCCAGAGTGCCCATTTATCTGATTGGCTTGAGGCCAGGGCTTTGGGGAGGAAGGATTCTGAGTGCTTGTAAAAAGCCGCCACCATATCGGGTGACATTGCAAATTGACTGGCCTCGAGGATGTTGAAGAGATCCTTGGCGTCCTGAGGGAGGCCTTGCTTCACCTTATTCTTGATCCAACCAAACACCTCCTCTATTGGGACCAAAAATAAAGAATAGGGAAGAAAGAAGAGGAGTCTCATTGGACAGTCAGCCAGGCAGTGGCTGGCCAAATGGCTATTTTTATCAATGGCAGGAACTCAGACACAACCAGATCCACTTTGTGGAGCCTGACATTATCCAACATAACAATGTTGGTTGTACTGTGGTAATTGATCTGGAGATACTCCTTGACAGTTTGGAAAAAATTAAGAAATGTCCCGCTATTATGGGAACCCTTGATCATCTGATACTGGTCCAACCTGCAAGGACCAAGAAGCGCTACCATGGAATAGGTCTGGGAATGGACAGCTGCACAATGGGCTACGCTGTCCTTGGACCCCTTCTTGACCCACCCATGCCTAGACCTGAGTGAGGAGAAAAACAACAATTTATTGATGTAGAAGAACTGGACATTCCCAGTCTCTTTTAGTGCCAGATATGTCTCAGCATAAATGTGTTGATCCTCAATGGTCTTCTCATTGTTTTGTTGTACGGCAAAACTCCCAGTACTTTCCAGGAGAAGCCCAAATCAACCATGGTTTTTTAGACAAGGGTTTTAGAAACAGAAATCCCAAACTCTGTGGTGAGCATTGATTGGATAGCAAGTGAGTCCAGATGGCAATCCTTGGTAACCCACTGTTTTATTGTGTCAATATGCACAGGCTGCAAGAGTTTAGGCTGCTGTTTAGCCTTGGCAGATTTTGCAATTTTCCCAGTGTTGCCATACTTGGTGTTGATGTTGGCAATGTATCTGGCTGTGACACCAAATTGGGATGCAATATCCCAAACTATTTCCCCCCGTTCAAGTAGTTAAGGAGAGCTTCACACTCACTATCTGTCAACTGACACTGGCCCTTGGCAGATACCACAGCATCCTGGCTAGCAGTCTCAACATAGGGGATGGGGACCTTTGTGTAGAAGGTGGGATCACGCTTGGTTGCGCTGGTGCTGTCAATGGTGGCATACAATACAGGTGCAGATGGCTCTTTGGTTGTGATCAATGGCTTGTATGATGTATCAAACATGCAGGGGTAGGAAGTAGCAACTCTTGGATCAAGAGTGTGGGGCCAGGTGACAACTGGGTACACAGTAGAGGTGTATGTAACCTCATTATTCCTGATGACCTTTGTATAGGAGACTTTGGTTCAGGCCTTGAGAGCAGCTTCTGTCTTGGATTGAGGCTACTGTTCCTGGCTTGAGATGCAGTAGGTGGTTGGCTGGTGCTGACACCTTAGGAGGCCTGGGTGTTGGCATGACTCCCCTTGAGTTGGGTTCTGGGTCTGTTCTTGGACCCTCTGGGATGCCCTTGTGGACAGGCTGCCCTGCAGGCTGGTGCAGGAGCAGGTTGAGAATGCAATTGATGGTCCATAAAAATAAAATAAAAAATATTTTTTAAATTAAATATGTATTTATTTGGATTTATTGGTTTAGTTGTGAGTAGTTGTTTTCACTTGATTTGGCCTTGAATAGTAGCAGATTTACTATATCCGTGATTTGAAGTGTATAATATTGTATCCTTTCCAGTTTTGGATGATTTTAAAGTTCTATCACTTTTTATGTCTAAATATGGTTATCAAGATTGAATTTTTCATTTGATTTTATCCAGAGTGGAGCATCTTGATTTGGGTTGGTGTTTCCTATTGTGCTTACTGTACATTAAATTTGGATTCCAGTTCCTGCAATTAATATCTGAGTTTACTAGTGGCATTCAAAAGTGATTTGAAATTTGGTTCATGGATTTGACAATCCCACAATTTCAAAAAACATAGTAAGCTTAATGAAAATGGTTGATGGATATGAACGCTTCAAATCTGATTCCAGTTAATTCATTTTGTCCATTGGAAATATGCAGTTTGACTTGAGCTTTGCAAAGTGTCTACAAGTTCCTGCATTTTTAAAAATTCAAATAAATATACAAAAAATTCAATTTAATTAAAAAAAGGCCATCCTGCAAAAGTGATTCAAAATTTGGACCAAGGATTTGACAATCCTGCATTTTTACGTTCAGGTTCTGAATTTACAGTATATTTCTCTTCTCACTATTGGATCATCTTCTTTCAGCCCCTCCTTTGGTAGATGCAGATATGGTCCCTGGGTGCTGCTGAAAAGGGTTGGTTTATTTCTGTAAGTCTTCAGGCTTTCTCAACACCAGCTGCAGATATATAAAGCCTGAGCTTAGTGTGACAGAAATTGACAGATAATAGGAAGCTGTCTCCATGTGGTGGGGTATCACCCACCAAATTCACATGGAGTTAATGATTAACCACCAACTCAGCTTCAGATACCATTTTGTGAAATTTCCAAATGAGATACTAGGGTTAAGTAAAATAATTAATCCTAACCAAAGTAGCCCAAGATAAATAGCCTGGGAAAACATCAGAGTATCTTAAGAATAAAATTCAGGACATTGAGATTCAACATGATTTTCAGGTTCAAAGACAGGGGGAACCACTCCAAGATTGGCAGGCATTGAATTAACATTGGTTGGTACCAATGACAAAGTTCCAACTGCAGGGGCCCATCTTCCAGTAATGATCCGGCTTAGAATAAGATTGTAGGGAACGTATCACAACAATCCAACTACAGGATGCATTTTAAAAAGTAAATTAGACCAAGGGATATTTGATTTTTTTATTGAGTAAATTTGGGAGGACTCAACTCTTAGAGTTGAAACAGTGAAAATTATTCAATATATATCAAAAATTGAATAAGCAATACCACCTGGATCCTGGGCTCCTATTTCTTCCACATTGTCAAGTAAGTATCTTGTCCAGGTTTCAAAGAACCCTTGTGTGACCAATTTCTGACAATCATGCTGATTAATGAGCTTGTATCTGGTAACCCCTAAATTACATCAATTTATCAACGTCAGTTTGCAAGGGTAATTCAGACTCAACTGGTAGACTGGAGCATCTGTAACCCATTTTCAATTGACTGTTTGATTTAAATCCGTTAATTGGGTCAATTTTGTTAATGGTTTGCTGGATTTTTGAGCCTTCCTACTTGGCCGGATAATTCCTGGCATGATGGAACCTACTGTGACACAGGGGTGCAGTCAGCTGTGTTGGAACCTTTTGGTGCTTCCTTGAGCATTATTGAGTAGGTAAGTGTAATTACCATACACTAATTTGACCTTGAAGGATCCAATATGATTGGTTTTGAGTTTATTGCTGCAAGGGTTTAATGCATAACCTGGGTCTCTGATAGCATAGCGGGTTTCTGAATGTTTTATCTCCCTGGATTTGTCTTTGTTTGATCTTGCAGGCCTTTTTTACCATTGCACCAACAAAGAAGTGATGATGAGAGGTGGTTTGATGTGAACTACATAATTTAGCTTACCTTGAGTGATATCTCTCCATCTTCTGGAAACCCAAACACCAGGGCTCTGGAGATAAACCCAGTGCCACAATTGATCCTGGTTGTCAGTAATGACAGTTTGAACGTACCTGAATCCCAGAGTATGAAACCAGGGTCAAACCCTGAACAAAAACTTTAGAAGACCGCCAGTTCCAAAGACTGTGAATCTGAAATCCCACAACCAATTGATTAAGTTGTTGTCAACCTGCCAGGACCCAAATTCTTAACTACACTGCAGGGTTTTGCAAGCAAACTGCCAGTATAATATGTTGTGAGTTTTCCTGAGGTGCTAATACTTGACACTTTCAGTTTGCTGGGTTAAATGAATGAGCCCCAAATGAGAGTTTTTCCAAACTCCCCCAAAGCTCAGGAAGTGGCACTGAACCCAAATTCCTGCCAAATTCCTGAGTTGCCAAACAGAAGGATTTGAAATCTTCTTATCCTAAAGCAGCCAGTGGCAGCCCTCTAGTGCCAAACACCACCCCACCATCTAAGACACCCTTTAAGACTTCATACTTTTTCAGCAATAGCTGCAGGTGTATCAAAGCCTGTGCTCAATCATCATCAACAAATTAATATTTCTCAAGGATACAAGAGATACAGCTAGGATTGAGACAATAGTTTTATTGATGAGCCTAAACAGGAGGAGATTGAATTGCTTGGAATAATAGAACTGTGAGAGTTTTTATTGTTGTAACTGTGCTATTTTAGCAGAGTTACAAGGGGAAAGATATTTAGAAACTAGATAATATTCTTTATTGAGAGATATGTGTTATAAAGTCATTGTGAATCATGGATAACAGGAACATAATAGTGTTGATCACACAGTGGGATGGTGAAGAGCTGGCCTGATCCTGGTAATGAGTCAAGTGCCAAAACAAGGTATCCACCATAAGGGATCATAATTTGTTCATGTTGTTGGATTTGGAAATTTGAGTTGATTTCCTTGTTTGGCTTTGGGTTCCTGGATAACTAGATTGCAGGTTGCAAACCCACTTACTTGGAACCTTGCTGGCAGGTTTAGCCTGCTGTTTTAAAATTATACCCAATTTTATGAAAAGGAGATGATAGGGAATTATGTTTAAGGAAGATCAATCATAACTCAGAATCAAAAATATTTTGTTGGGATTAGGATTCTGAAATCTGGAACTGAGTGCTTCTGGCTGACACTGGTTTGGGCTAAACTGATTCATTATTTGTGAAAATATAGGCAGCCAAATATGATAAGGTGGAACCCCCAATCAAAACAGAGACTTGGCATAAATATCAAAACAATGGAAAATATCAGTTGAGGCTTAAATTGTCAGGGTAAGTTCCATAATGCTGGAAATCATTTGACCAAGTAGGAAGGCTCAGAAAGCCAGAAAACCTTTAACAAAATTGACCAATTCAATAGATTTAAATCAAATGGTTGATCAAAAATTGGTTACAGCTGCTCCAGTTTGCCAGTTGAGCCTAAATTCCCCTTTTAAGCTGATGTTGATAAATTGATGTAATTTGATGGTTGCCCAATATGATCTTAGTTATCAGCAGGGTCATCAGAAGTTGGTCACTCAAGGGTTCTTTGAAAAATGAATCAGATACTTACTTGAATTTGTGGAAGAAATAGGAAAACAGGATCCAGGTGGTATTGCTTAGTTGAATTTTGATATATATTGTATAATTTTCACTGTTTCAACTCTTAAGAGTTGAGTCCTCCCAAAAATTTACTCAATAAAATCAAATATCCCTTGGTCTAATTTTTTATTCAAATGCATCCTGTAGTTAGCCTTTTGCGCTATGTTCCCTACAATTTAATCCTTAGCTGGATTATTACGGGAAGATGAGTCCCTGCTGTCAGTACTTTGTTAATACTTCCGCCAAATATTAATCATATGCCTCCCAATCTCAGAGCTGTTCCTCCTACTGTCAAAGCTGAAAATCTGGTGCTATCTCAATGCCCTGAATTTTATGCTTAAGACACTCTGATTCTTTTACAGGCCATTTATCTCAGGCTCTTTTGGTTAGGGTTAAGTATTATACTTGACCCTATTATCTCATTTGGAAATTTCACAAAATGGTATCTGAAGCTGCATTAGTGATTAATCATTAACTCTATGTGGATTTGGTGGGTGATACCCCACCACATGGAGACAGCTTCTTATTGTACTGCAATTTCTGTCACATAAATTCTCAGTCCTGGCAATTTTCTTTCCAATAAACAATTAATAGTGGTGGTGGGATTTTTAGTTGCCCAAGCCACAGGCCATCAGGTAAAGTAGTCAGTCACAGTGACAAGAACCTATTGTATAGATTTTCTTCATGCAGAAGCCTCTAATGTTAGGTTCTCACTGTTTGAAGGGTTTTATAGCTTTGGTTGGTAACACTGATTTTGAAGAGCAGATTTTGATGTATTCTTTTCACACAACACATATTTTTTCAGAAAATCCAGGATGTTTTGATGCATGTGCAGCCACTAGACTTTGTTTTGTGATCTTGTATAGATTGTGGCCGTGGATGTGTCCTAGTGTAAAGTGATAGTATAGCATGGTATATCCTCATGAAGTGGTGGCAATATAAGGTGTATTCTCCCCTGTCTCTTCTATTTGAAAGATATCTCTTGTTCATTCACAAATTTACTATTATTATCCTTGAGTTTTTAGATGATTGAAGAGTTCAGGCCTTTGTAACAGTTGTTTTGGGGGCATAGACACAATAAGGGACATTCATGCTCCAGCCTGATGACCTGTAAAGCTACTCTCCTGTTTGCCCTTGTATAGGGCTGTTTTCCCTGAAATCCAAAAATTCCTCTCAAAGTCCTTCCAAACCCCTAAATTCACTGGGAGAATTAGCACATAAACCTGATGAGAGATTTTTCCTGACATACCCCTCCCACATGGTTCCCGCATGGTCCCAACTTCCATGCTCAACCATGAAGAAAACCATGATTGATTTTGAGTGTTTTTTGGCTTGGTTTTGTCCCTGCTTCAAACAAATTTGTCATAGCCAATCAGTGGTTGCCAAATCAGAGCTTCCAGCAGGCTCTGAATCACAAGTGTTGGGTCAAACTGCTTATCCTATCAGTGTGAGAGAGAGGGGCTAAACTAACTAAGTTTGGCTCCCATCCAGAGAGAAATCTCACCAGGATACCATCCAGTGCAGAACTTGTATGGTCACTTGTACAGGCGTCCAGAGAGAGGATGCCAGGGACAACTGGGAAAAGTAGGATTCCAACCCCACCAAAACCATTCCACCAAGAAATCAAGGGGTGCGCCTGAGGGTGAGATTGTGGGGTATAACTTTGTCTTGGGGGCAGAGGACTTGACCTCCAAGGGAGGAGGGACCACAGAGGTGTCTTCTCCCAAGAGGGCTGCAAGATCAGAATTGGGGGATTGAAACTCAAGGTCATCACAGGTGAGACTTTTGACAAGGTTTTCACCTGTAGCAATCAGGTCTTGGGCATGGCCAGGGAGATCCTTGAGCAAATGCAGGAGATGAGTGAGATTTTCTCCCACATAGTGAGCTAAAGAAGATAAATGTCTCCAGAGATCTGGGGAGGTGGACCATATCATCACCAATACAAGAGCCAAGGTAAAGACCACAAATTTAACCAAGGGGACCAACATTTTAGAGGGTAACAGAAAAATTGAGGACTTTTTGGGGGGACAAGTGAAGGCAACAATTACTTATCAGACAAACCAGGGGTATTTTTCGAGACTGGGGGCAAGAAGGGGCTTTAACCCCTGCTTTAGACAGTTATAATAGAAGGGGGAGGTCTTCACATAGCATAAACAGTTCTTAAAGCAAAGGCAGAGCAAAAAATTAATGATTTCAAACTTAAAGTAAAGATTTATAATAATTTTAATATTAAATTTAAAGTTTGAACTCAAGTTTTGAAATCAAAAGAGGTAACCCTTAATTCTGATACTAACATTAACTCTAGGAGCTTTAAAAAAGACACCAGAAGCCAGGGAGCAATGTACAAGGTAAGGGAAGTTCAATGCTTCTACTAACAACTAGAAAGGAACAAAAGGCCAACAGAAGAGGCCTGAAATTCCAAAACCTGTATTTTCAAAAGCCAAATTTTTTTATTTTATAAGAATGAGCAGGCAGGGGACCAAAAGTCCCCTGTCTTGATTTAAGGGACAGGATCTGAATTTGCAAGGACATCTGATCCAGGCGGTGAGCCTGATTAGCCAGGGGATAATTTTTGAAAGGGAGTTTCATGTGGGTTGGATGGTTTCCCATTAATTTCTGGTTTCACCTCTGATTGACTGGTGCCTATGTAGTGCTTCAGGGGGCCATTAAATCCTGTTTGATTGGAATTTGTTGATTTATTAGAAGCGTGACCTTATTGGTTACACTTAATCTGTTTTAAATGGGGTCAGAACCAAGCCAACAAGTAGTCCAAATTAATCAGGAATTCTTCCCAGGTAGGCACAAAAATCTGAGCATCTGTGGTTACCACCTGAGAGGGGTATGCTAATGCAAATCTCTTGTCAATTGTGTGAGCTAAATCCTTGAGAAAATTAAGAGGTTTGGCCATATTCTGAGCAGTTTACTTTATGTGTTGCAGGCAAATTGTCCTATCCAAGGCTAAAGGGGTAAGTAACTTTACATATTCTCATCAGATCATATTTAAGTTTGGAAATTATTTAAACCCCTCTAACCCCCAATTCAGGGTTAAAAAATGTATCCTCTAACTAACCAGGAGGCTCCCCTGCTCCCAGTGGCTCTGTGGCCAAAATACCTATTCCTTAAAAGTCAAGCAGGCCCTCTGAGGGTCCCTGCTCATCTACTCTTCAATAACAGTTTAAAAAATTATTTGGACTCTTAATTTTTAAGCTTAAGTCTCTTCTGATGATTTAAAAATCAGTAGTAAATAAGGGTGTAGAAGATTAAAAATGCAACTATTATGACATTTTCCATAATTGTTGCATCCAAGCCATCATGTTTTTGGGTTTTGAATTCCCTAAATTAGGGGAGTCTAAAATTTAAATAAAAACAGTTAAAGACATCTTTTTTTCTGGAAAGACATATTTGATTTTATATATTTAATTTATTTTTTATTTTCAAATTGAAATTGAATTCTAATATTCTTATAATTTTAAAAAATTTAGGAGAAAATATATAATTTTTATTTTAAAAAAATCCAAAAAAAACATCCACCTGTGAATAAATACAGAAAAATTTCCGGAAAATTTATACCCAAGACAATTTTCTGAAATTGTTTCTGGATCTGAGACAAATGGCTGTTTTTTATAAAGCAGCCATTGTTTCATATCTGCTGAAGACCTAGTAGTAAAACTTTTGTCCTCTTTACCTGCTTGGCCTTTTTCTTGCTTTCATATCCCTCTTGTCTAGCTCCTAGTTTTAACATCAAATGTTAATAGCTTTAGCTTATTTCTTCTTCTTTCAAAAGTGGGCTTAAACTTGGTTCTTTATTAAAACTTGTAGAAACCCCTATTTTAAATTGGTTTCATTAAAAACAAAGAGGAAAAACTCTAACCTTGATTTTTGGGTCTTCACAGACTTCCTCATAGTCTCTTACCCTCTGCCTAAGCCCTCAGATAATTAAAATAAGCTTGTGTTACCCCCTGGAGGGCAACTGTGGTAAGTTTTACTCCTTGGTACTCAACACTGGCAACAGCGCCCATGTCAATAATAATAATGTCAACAGTGGCCATGTTGACACTTTGTTGACATGGCCACTGTTGACTCAAAACTCTAAATATCCTATGTTTTTTGCTAGTTGCGCTAGCTTAATCCTTTTTTTAAAGCCTTCAGGGGCGCAAACCCAGAAAACATGACAAAATTGTGGCCATCTCAACACAATTTAATATTAAGCTAAATAAAAAACTCAATTTAACCAGATTTTTCCTTTACTTTTATTAATAAAAATTAGTTTATTTTTTATTTGTTTTCATGACGTAAAATTGTCAATGTTGACACTTTTTAAGCTGAACTTATTTTTAATAACAAAACTGAAACATCTACAGTAAAAAAAATAAGTGCACATTTAAAAATATTTTTATTGAATTATTATATTGAAAAAGACAGTGCACATACATTTGATTGTTGAAATGTTCATGTTATAAATATTTATGTGGCACTTATTACGGCTTTAATATATTAAGTGGATTGGTGACTAACAATGATCCAATAATTTAAGCGTGAGTTACTATGTAGGTTACTATAGAATTTATTATTAAAAATAATGTTGACACTCATAAATGTCGTTTATTTGCTTGTGATTGTCCCCCAGGGTGGAGTTAAGCAAATTAGAGTGGTGCAATTAAGCCTAGATTAATATGCCACCTCATATAAAGAATGTTGTAAGTGACGTTGTTGACACTTTACCCTTTTCAATACTTGAATACAACTTCTTAACAACTTCATATAAGCGCAATGGTAAAATATCATATTACCACCCCAAAATATAATTTTTAATAAAGAAATAAAGAACCTTGATACTTTTTTACTTATTTTCATATGTTTTTTTAATTTTTATATGTGAACAAAAACACACAGAAAACAGTTAATTTTTGCTAGCCCGCTTAAATTTAATTAAGCGTACTATGAAAAAACATAGTAAATTTTCAAAAAAAAATGTTGACAGTGACAATGTTGTCAAAAATAATGTCTACAATTTTTGTAATTGACAGTGAGAATTCAGCTTTTTTTACTAATTGTCACTCATAATGTCAACGTTTTTCAGTTCTCACATATAAAACTTTATGTTTTACATAATAAAAACTTCTCATTTTTTGATATGTTGTATTTTTGACTTTGCTCTTTCATATTTTTTAATTTTTAAAATAAAATTATTATATAAATATAATACTTTCACATAAATATCTTAACTTTTAATTTTTTTATTTAAAACTATAATAAATTAAAACCTATACAAGTATTTTTTAACTTTTAAATGCCAATAAAAACCATCTAAGATTTACTTTTTGTATATTATGCTTTTTAAGTTGTTTTGCTTGTTTTTTACATATATTGCTTTATTTTAAACCCTTTTACTTATTATTTTAGGACAAAAACACTTCCAAATAGCCCAAAGGAACCAAGTGTCCCACTAAGTCAACCAAACCCATCAAAAAGAAGCCTGTCTCATCAAAGAAAGCCACCCCCAAACCATCCCCAAAGCCCTCACCAAAGCCCTCCCCTAAGCCCTCTCCTGAGAAGAGACCTGCTCACTCCACTGGGGGAGAGGAAACAGATGGCTCTCTTACAGAGCACAGTTTTTACAACTCGGCTTCTGACAAGGAGCCAACCAAGAAGCGGTGGCAAGGCAAAAAGATCCCACCCAAGGATAAGTCTCCTGCACATGAGGAGCACCAAAATAAGCCCCCCTTCTGCTTCCCTACCCCCACCAAACCCCCCCTTCAAGCTCATCTGGGGATGATTCAAAGCCCCTCTCTGATTACTTCCCTGGCTTCTGCCATGCTCCTGCTGGCCCTTGGGACCCTCTGTTGGCCCACAACATCTGCAATGTTGACGGCAAATTCAAGGTTCCCTCTTCCTTGCCCAAATACTTCCCAATCATGAATGTAAAGGGTGGGCCAGCCATGGTGGCCAATGGGTATATATTCAGCTGCAACAATGCCAACCAGGGCTTCAAGAGCTGCCATTACACCTGCAAGGACTGCTCCTGCCCAGTGCGGCTCAACACTGAGTGCTGGGACCTGGTCCAAACCATTAAGGGCAAGCATACCTGCATTATACCCAATGCCACCATAGCCTTCCTTCTCAAGTGGTATCTTGTCCAGGTGATGCCCACCTCCAAAGATTTTTCTGCCACCCAGCTGGCTGTGCTTGCTTGCAAGTACCTCTCCCCAACCAACTTGAAGAGGGTTCCAACTCACAATCAGTTGGTCAAGTTTGTAAGTGATAGGCGTCAAGCCTCCAATCCCCTGGCCAAGAGTGCCACCAGCATCAAGGACCTTATCCTCACAGATGCCCTTAAGAAGATGGAGGATGGTGAGATGTTCCTGCTCCATGACAATGGGCAGGAAGTGGAGGATAGGATTGTAGCCTACGCCACAACCCAAAACCTGGAGCAGCTGAACACTGCTACCACCTGGCTGTGCAACGGCACATTTGCTACTTGTCCCTCCCTATTTAAGCAGCTTTGGGTCCTGCATGAGCAGTTTAACGACCAGGTCATCCTCCTTGTGTTCTTTCTCTTTCCTGGTGCCAAGACTGAAGTCTACACCAGAGCCTTCAAGATCATCCAGGATGCTTTGAGCTCCCTTCCCATCAACCAGCTCCCCCTCCCACTCACGCCACAAGGGCAAATCCCTCTTCCGCTGAGAAGGATGAGTCCACCATAGCCGCTGAGCAGCTAGCTCATGCGCGCTCACTTGGTCCAAAGGTTATCATAATGAACTTTGAGCAGGCTCAGTTAAGAGCCTTCCAGGCCACCTTCAATGGAGAAGTCCAGGGCTGCTTCTTCCATTTTAGGCAGGCCCTTGTCAAGAATCTCAAGAGTGAGAAGGACTTTTTTGAGAAGTATCTTAACAATGGTAAGGGGAAGTGCCGCTTTGCCCTTACTCAGTTTTTTGCCTTGGCTTTTGTGCGCCTGGAGCATACTGGGATTGGCTTTGAGGCCCTCCTGGAAGACGCTTATATCAAGAAGCACTCCACTATCTTCAAAGGCTACCTGGATTACTTTGAGCGGCAATGGGTGGGCAAGAAGGTGACTGCCCATAGAGGTAAGAGCGGGGCCACTTTCCCTTGGGACTGTCAAGGCGCCTGCCTCAAGGGGGAGATGAAGATCACCTCTAGCCTTGAGGTTTGGCATAAGCACCTGAAGGTAAAGTTTGGGACCAACCCCAAGTACAACAAATTATTTTCTAAGTTACAAGAGGAGCAGGCCTGGACTGTCTCCAAGTTCTGCAACCTGGCCAACCAGGTGGCCCCCAAGAAGAGGAAGTCCAAGGAGCAAGACTACCAGGAGGACGTGCAGAAGGTGGTCAAGAAAAAGTATAAGGTGGCAGAGATTAAGAAGTACCTTGAAGATGTCGCCACTGCTCTTGCTGGTGGCTTTAATTAGCCAAATAAACTTTACTTTGCTTTGCATATATACTTTTTAATTTTAAACTTTTAATTTTTTAATTGTTTTGGATATTACTAATCTTTTTAAGTATAAATGGTAAGTTTCATATACAGTTTCAATGTGGTTTTGTAAGAAATATCTTATATTTTGTTAATTTATCTTTAAGGTATGAGATATTTTCAGTTATGCTTATATAAAGTATAATAAATTAAAATTAGATTTTTTTATATTTTGTTCTTATTATTATATATAAAATATCTTTATTTTTGGTTCATTGGAATTTTAATTTCTATGGGAATAAAAAATATTTTTATACTAAAGAGTGTAAATTACATAGTAAATTGAAAAATACTTGCTTATATCTCCTTATTCTTATTACTTATGGTATTTTTTATTGCGGTTTTGAGCTCTCTGGGGTCATTTTAATATAATAATGTATTTTAAAATATTTTTTATATTAAAAATGTTCAGGGTAAAGTGTTTGGTTAATTAAAAACGTGTTGACATCCAGGAAACGACATTTAGTAGAACCAGGTTGTCACTTTACTATAGTGTTGACATTAAAAGTGTTGGCATGGTCACTGTCAACATTTTTAGTGTCAACATGGGCGCTGTTGCCCTCAACACTTTGTCAAGTACCAGGGAGTTGAGTGCCGCATATGTGAATATATTAGTATTTCTGGCTTAACTGATTTTAAGCTGATTTTAACTAGTAATATAGGGGTTCAAACCCAAAAGCTGAGATTAAATTTAATTGAATTTGGCCCCGTTTAATAATTTGGTTAGATGAAAGACCAATTTAAGGGACAATTTATAAGTGAATTTACTAATAAAAATTAAAAAAACCTGTGTTTGATACTCTAAAAGCAAAAGTGGTCAGTTTGGCACTTTTTAAGCCAAATCTTAATTTTATTAATAAAATACATATGTGATTATATAAATTTGTTATTTACTATTATATTTTTATTATTAGTGTCCATAGTTGTTGTTTAAGCTCCCAAGCACCACTATACTGGATTTAGTGGCATAGACATTAATCAAATACCCCACTTGTTTTACATTATGTCATTCTGGGTTTGTGGATTAAGTGGTGCCACATAAATTAAGCCCAATTTATTAAGAGATTTCATATGTAATTTATAGAAAGCAGAAACTTGACTCCTCCTCTGTTTGACTCTATCCACTTGCCACCTGATTGGTTTTGGATTTAACTAATCAAAGGCTTGGAATTAAGGCTAAATTAATAAGTGATGCACTATGAGTGCCACTTGACACACATCCACTCAGCACTTTAACTTGGGGATTAGTACAGAGAGCTTCTTAATGTGGTAACCAACACTATGGTAAATAATTCACTTCAGCTTCTCCCAGCATAACTTAAACACTAATAAACACCTTCCCACTCATTTACTTTTTTAATTTATGTTGTACTTTTTTGTTTTTGAGCATATGTACTGCCTTGCTTTTGGTTTAACTTTCAAACCTATTTTAAATTTAAGCAAGTTTTATATGTAAAAAACATAGTAAATTTGATTTTTCTGCTCAACTCCGGGAAACTTAACAGTGAGAATTCAGCTTTTCCCACCTGATTGGCAGTGCTAAACTTGACACTTTACTATGTTTTGATTTTTCAACTGCCAATAAAAAAATTCCACATAATTATTTTTTATTCTTTTTGCAATTATAATCCACTAGTCTCCTTCTACTCCCCATATAATTTTTATATACTTTTTTGATTTTTAAGTATAATTTTATATTGATTTAGCACTAAGATGTTACACTGAACCTAACATCTTTGATGCTTCATCATAAAATCACTTATTTTCTATGTTTAAACCTTTATATCTATACTTTGAGTTTCTATTTTGCTTCTATTTACTTTGTTATGTTTTTTTCTTGATAAATAAAACTTTATTTGCATAATTTTTACTTAACTTTTACTTTGCTTTACCTCTTTGTTTTTTATATCTTTCATACTGTCTTATTTACAAAACTATCCTTTCTTTTAGCCAATATCAAACAAGAACAATAAGCCTACCAAGTGCCAAGCCTCCAAGGGCTCTAAAGAACCAGCCATCACACCCAAGTGTGTCAAAAAGTCTGCAAAGGCAAAGTCTCCTACTCCATATCTCCCCCCACTCCTCCACCCTCATCTTCCATATCCCCTTCACCTTCCCCCAAAAATTTCTCTCCCAATAAATCTGATGGTGATCTTACTGACAACTTCTTTTACCACTCAGAGGCCCACTCTGAGCCCACTAAGGAGCGCTGTACCAAGAAGGCAAAGGCTGCCAAGGAGCCCACCTCTTCTTCTGATAATAAAAAGAAGTCATCCAAGCAGGCCTCAAAGAACCCTTCCCCTCCTGATGGCTCTTCCCCCCCCCTCATCTGACCCCAAAGATGAGCCTGAGGAGTACTCCAATAATTTCAAAGCTTATGGTCACATGGCTTGGAATCCACTGGCCATCCACAACATCTGCAATATGGACAGAGAGTTTAAAGTCCCCAAGTGCTTCCCCCGTTTTCCCATCATGTCTCTAAAGGGCGGCCCTGGATATGTTGCCAACAATTACATCTTCAACTGCAACAATCAAATGGAGCAAACAAAAAGCAAGCACTTTTTCTGTGAGGATAAGACTTGCAGGGGCCACCTGAACACCAAGGGCTATGAGCAGGTAACATCCAAGAAGGGGGAGCATACATGTGAGCCCCCCAATCATTTAATCACTCAGATACTTAAATGATATCTGGTTCAGATGATCCCCACCTCTTCCCACCTCTGGGCTTCTAATCTGGCCATTGGGGCTTTGCAACACCTCAAACCCAACAATCTTAAGTTGGTGCCAACACAGGAACAGTTGGTCAAGTTTATAAGCAAAAAGCAGATTGTTTCCAATCCTCCCCCGTCCAAGGCCTCTGACATCCTATCAGAGCTCACATTCACTCATGAGCTTAAGCAGCTCCCAAGTGGGGAGCACTTTCTCCTCCACAACAATGGGCCTGTCTCAAAGTACCGCATAATCTGCTACACAACTCAGCAGAACCTGATGGAGTTGAAAAGGGCGTCAACCTGGATAGTTGATGGTACCTTTGCCACTTGCCCCTGGATGTTCAAACAGCTCTGGATGATTCATGCCCATATTGATATATAGGTTATTCCATTTGCATTCTTCCTTCTCCCTGGGGCCACCAAGGCCATATACACCCTTGCTTTCTCCATTCTTTACAGAGCACTTCCCTCCTTCCCCCTGATAATGTGACAATGCCAAGAAGACACACACACCTGTGCTAACCCTCCTGCCACTGACAAGGACCAGGTCATCCTTGATTTGGAGGAAAAGGTAAGGCTCAGAGCTCTAGGGCCTCACATGTGCATCATGGATTTTGAGCCTGCTCAGTTCAATGCATTTGAGCAGCTGTTTAGCAGGGAGGTGTAGGGGTGCCACTTTCAGGTCCGCTAAGCAGTTGCTTGCAATGTGTAGGCCCATACCAAGCTTAGTAGGTTGAGCCAGAGGGATACTTTGGACACCTGCGAATTTGTGCTTGCACAATTTAGTGCCAAGGATTTTTTAAAACCAGAGCACACTTTTCAGGGGTTTGAGGTTCTCTCAAAGAATCCCTACATAGCCAAGCATCCAGAGTTCAAGCCTTGTCAGGGAACCAACCCTGATTGGCCGGCTTGCTAGCGTTTGGGAACTGGCAGGTTGTAGACTGGGTGGGCAGGGCCCATCAAAGGATTGGTGCTAACTTAATGAGGTAGGACATTGACTTGCCCACCCACAACTACAGACTGGCGGCAGAGACAATAGTATCTATTACTCCCATGAGAGTAATATATACAATTCTAAAAATCTTGTTGGTATGGTCCAGTGGGAGCTTGGCGGCGGAGGCAGGCATTGGTTTGGGGGTGACAGGTGGTTCCATGTCTATTTGGTAGGCAGGAAGGAAGTTGTATTTATCTCTGAACAGGCAAGGCTTGATAACATACCAAGGGCCTTCTTGGTTGTATCTGGTTAACTCTGTAGTTCTGGCCAAGGGATCCTGGGCTAGTATGTTGTTGGCGGTGTAGTCCTTGTACTCAGGCTTCAAGGGGTACTCTGTGAAATGGACAGGACCAAAGGGAGCACCTGGTGGGCGGTAGGTAGCTGGCAGGCTGGCAGGGGGGATCAGATGATCTTTGAGTTAACTGGCAGATGACAAGAATAAAATACGGCAATAATTGGGGAAACCAATATCTCATAACCTTTATTTAAAAATGATGATGGGGGTTGATCTTGGCCTGGCAGGTATTTATACCACACTGCCAGGCTTCACTACCTGGTCAGGTTTTCTGGGCTTGGGCAGGTTGACATCAGGGGTTTCAGATGGCAATGTGGCGCTTGGCACTGGCGGTTTGCCACTGGCTGCTTTGGGATGAGAAGACTTTGAATCCTTCTGTTTGTTGATTTGGGTATTGGGTGCCTCTTTGGGTTCAGTGCCTCCCCCGGGACTTTGGGGGAGTTCAGAATAACTCTCATGGAGAAACTTGCGTATTTCACTGAGCAAACTGCCGGTGTCAGGCGTTGGCACCTTGGGGAAATTCTTGGCATCTTGCACTGGCAGTTTGCTTACAGAATCCTGCAGGACAGCTAAGGGTCTGTGTCCTGGTGGGCTGGTAACAATTTTATCAATCAGTAGTGGGTTATTGGGTTCCCAGCCCATGGGTCTGGCGGTCTGTGAAAGGTTTTGTCCAGGGTGTGACTCTGGTTCCGTATTTTGAGATTTAGGAGCATCCAAATTGTCATTCCTGACAAGCCTTTCCTTGAGTACTTTGAGCCTCAATGGATTGGGAAGGTTGTCACACAGAGGCAAGGAGAGGCCTGCGCCAAGGCCAGTTGGAACGTTACTGGGTGGCTGTCAACAGAGAGCTAAGAACACTTCAGCTCTTTAGGCTTAACACAAGCATCTGAAGGCTAACTTTGGGCTTCACCCAAAGTTCAACAAGTTCTTCTCCCTCCTCCAGCATGAGTAAGAAAAAACCATCTCCAAGCTCAGAGATCTTGCCAACTGTGCCCCTCCCCACCAAGCCTATCACCAGATCTGCCTCTTCACAAAGGCCATCCAGTATGCAGCCAAGAACAAGTATAAGGCCTCTGAGATCAAGCAGCAGCTTGAGCTTATTGCCATTGCCCTCCTGGAAGGGGCTAAAATGAAAAAGGGGAAGAATGGGGAGAATAAACTTGCCTGCTTGCTTCTATGGTTTTAACTTTTTAGTTTCAATCATTTATTTTTTAGTTTTAATTTTTAAATTTTTTGATTTAATTAGATAGCACTGATTATTTTATGTATACATGGTAAGTTTGAGATGAATAATTATAGTTGAAAGTGAGTTAAATATCTTAATTTTTGTTAATTTACTAGTAAAACATAAGAGATTCACAGTTGTGCTTATATGAACTATATCAAATAAATATTGATATTTCATTGTATTTTGCATAACTTATATTATTGTTTTTTTTATTTTTGCTTCATTGGAATTTTAAATTTAATGGTAATCAAAAATATCTTTATAATGAAGAGTGTAAACTACATAGTAAAAGAGAAATAATTGCTTATTTTCCCTTATTATCATTAATTAAGGTACTATTTTTATTACATCTTTGAGCTTTCTGGAGTTACTTTAGTATACCATAGCTCTAAGGCTTAATTTTTTTATATAAAAAGTTTTCAGTACATCAAGATCTGTTAATTAAAAAAGTGGCAATTTCCAGTTGTTGATAAGGCAAAAAGCTGAACTCTCACTTTACTGTAGTGTCAAGCACCAGGGAGTCAAACTTACCACAGTTGCCCCCTGGAATGCTCCCTGTCATTCCATAAATTTACCAAAACTGTTACAAAGTCCCAGAATTTGTATGAGGATCCCAAAAATAATCCTCTCACTAAGAAAATTTGTGATTCTGAGTATACTTCCTGTTTTGCTTTTGCTACGCTCCACCTCCCCCAACTTATTTCAATAATTATTCACTTCAGCCATCTCAGTTAAAGAAGATTCTTTCAATCTCCTCTAAATCTTGTATGATCTGCCTGGTAGGGCTTGTGGTGCTCTGGCAACTGGGAGCCCTCTCATCAAGAGTCTCACTTTTGATGATGAAGGCTCCCCTGTTGAGTATATACTTCTGGGAAGTATAATAAATGAGATAAAGGGGAAAATTAAGAAGAGAATGATACTTTATTGGATATGAATATAGGGTATTATATAGTATCATGAGAAGCCACATACTGTCCATGTACATCATGATAGTCATGGGGCTTATCCAAATAATTGTTCCTCTTAAGTCATGAGACTTGTCCAGGTTATGTTCTGCTTAGTACTCAAAATTTTTGATCCCTGTAATAGATGGCTGAATGATAAAACTGCCACTGACTTAATGATTAGTCAGGGAATCATTCAGCGAGTCACTCGGGGAATTAGTTTCCCGAGAGGGAGTAATTGTAGATTTTGCGGCAAGAACAAAGATTTTTAAGATAAAAAATAATTCTACTTTTATAAATGCTCTTTTTAAAAATCTTTAGAATTTTTCTTTTGTTTTCTTGCTGGTGAAATTTAATTTAATTGGCTTTTAAAAGTGTATGTTTTTAAAATACAACCTGTTAAATTATAAAAAATTAAAAATATTGATTAAAGCTTTGATAAATAAATAGAGGGGCTTTTATACTTTTTTATTACTGTAAATCTAAAAAAAGTTACATATGGAGAAAATTATAGGGGGATCAGAATTGACTGAAAATTTATTGTAGGAAAATCAATTGACTGAACATCTTCCTGCCCAAGAGAAAATGTTTTATTTTTAATTGACCTGTGTTTAAAGGGATTTAAATATTATCTTTTAGATTCTTTTGGAAATTCATAATATTTGTTTCGCCAAATAAAAAAGAGAAGAGAAATTTAGAAAAGGCTTCTAGCTTAATTTGATCACATAAATAACTAAGCTAATCAAAAAATAAATTTGAGCATCTGAATTCAAAAAGAAGAGTTCCATCAACCAATTTTTTGACGCTATGACGGAAGCCTGGTAAACATATACCGACAGGTCTTGTTTGGTAATAGTGCCTAAGCAGGTTGTGGTACCATTCTAATGAACTTAATCTTTAAAAATGTGCTTCATTTTCACTCTATCTTCATATTTTGTTTATTAAAGTAAATTTCTCTAATTAAGAGTTGATTTATGAAGGCTGATTATATCGTAGCTAAATAATACATCTAACAAAACATATTTGCACTGTGAACAGAATGCTTAGTTTAAAATTCCCTTGAGACTTGCTAAATATTTGGTGATTTGCTGAAATAATTGTACACTGCATCCTTTTGGAAGACCTAAATATCATTGTTTCTATAAAGCTTAATAAGTTTTAGTGGTAAGATTTAATAAATCAACACTAGCAAAAAAGTTAGTTCAATTGAAACGTTATTCCTCAAAAAATGACCACTTAGACATGTAACTTAAGCTTCTGTATTCCACTGATTGAGTTTAACTTGATACTGATATAAAAACAGCTCAGTTTCTTATAATATTAAAGTGGAAAGCTTCAGTATGAAATTATAGGAACTATCATTTGAAGTAGAGTCTATATCTATCAGTACCGGGCGAGTGAAAGCGAAATCTAAGGATTAACTAAATTTTCTTTTTTGCTGCAAGCATCTCGGCAACCTTCTTGTTCACTTCGTCCCGCTCATTGGGAAGGACTTTGAAATCTCCACGCTTGAATTCAGTTTGGAAAGCTTTCGAAACATGCTCACACATATCAATCAGATTTGTGAGCCCATCATCTAAAGCCTCCCTAGTATCTTTACCTTCTAGAACAGTTTTAAGTTAGAAGAATGTAAGAAAAGGACATCTCCTATTGAAAAAATAGTTTTAGCTATTTAAAAAACCAACCAAAGAGCTAAATATGGTCAAAAGTAAAAAGTAAAAAAGAGCAGCCAATATATAGCCTACCAATAGTTTGAATTCTGAAGTTCATTTTAGGCTCAGAAGGGTGAGGTATGGAGTAACCAACATATTCTACTTTGGGATCCTTAGCAATTACCCAACGAAGTGCATTTCCAAGGGTATGGTCTTCGTCTGTAAATTGATAGGTGGCCGCAGTCAAGTCATTGGGATCACCAGCAATCTTTAAGAATAAAATTAGACCACTACTATCAAACTGAGGCTAATTTTATGAATTTAGAAAGAAAAATTACCAGACTAATCTTTCCCGCAAACATATCCGGAGTATACTCCTCTGTATCCATAAGCTGAACATCATCTTCTGGTATTCCCTCTACTTCCATCGGCTCAACAGTTTGGGGTTTAGGCTCTTGTTTAGTCATTTTGAAATAATTAGATTGGATGGAAGGGTAGTCAAAACGGCTTTTTATTTTTTTGAGGAGTCTTCAGACTGCAAATTCCTCAGTGAGTTGTGAGAACCGATTTTTTTACGCTAGGGATAGGGATGCTTCGGCTCAGCCCCGGCTGGCTTCCGGCTAAAGGCAGCTATAGCTAAAACGAACTTGTAGTATATTTGAAAAATTTAAAATAAATCTTTAAATTGGAGTGACCTAGAGCCAGAAACTGTCCGCGGCTGCCCGGGGCTTGGCCGAAGCAGCCCTAGCTAGGGATGCTTCGGGCCACTACCGCCAAAGCGGGAATATTTTTATTTAAACACAAATAAATAAATCTTTGAAGATAGGTAGCCCTGAGCTAGAAACTGGCCGAAGCAGCCCTAACCTAGTGTAAAATAGGGCTTGCTTCGGCCAAGCCCCTGAAGCCGAGGCTAGTTTCTGACTGGGCCAAATTTTCAAATATTTATTTAAATGTTTAAATATTTAATAAAAATGTTTTAGCTGTAGCGGCCCAGAGCTGAAAGCTAGTGGGGCTGAGCCGAAGCATCTCTACTTGCAAACATGTCAAAGAGGCTTATTGGTGTAGATTACCCAATTCCTGAATGTGTGGATTAAAATTGGAAGAGGAGCAACATACTGTTTAAGATACTTTTATATGATTGGATGTTTAAACTCTTTGCTGAGGATTGCATTGTCTGGAAAAAAATAAGCTTGGTCAGTTTATAGAGATACGATTCAAATTAGAAATATTGTAAATATAAATTTTAGTTTAAGTAAAAAATGGTTGGCTTACATATTTCAATTTTATTTATTTTGACTTGCAATAATAGACTACTCCACTTAGATACATCATCTGATCCAAATGGCTGCAGTTTTTTATAGAGCTAATGTCGTTACTGTGCTGTTTTAGCAGAGTTAAAAAGGGGGGAAATATTTAGAAACTAGATAATATTCTTTATTGAGAGATAATGATTATATAGTTAGTGTGAGTCATGGGTAACAGTAACATGATTGTGTTGATCACACAGTGGGATGGTGAAGGGGGTGGCTTGATCCTGGTAATGAGTCAGGCGCCAAAATGAGGTATCCATCAAGAGGGGTCATCATTTGTTCATGTTGTTGAATTTGGAAATTTGAGTTGACTTCCTAGTCTGGCTCTGAGTGACTGGATAATTGAATTGCGGGTCAAGAACCCACTTACTCGGAACCTTGCTGGTGGGTCAAGCCTGTCAGGATTCACCCTTTTAGCTGCTATTCTGTTTTTTATATTTATTTGCCTTCATTGGCTTGTAAGTATTTATCATGATTTTCTCTTTCACTTATTTCATGATCCCCTTCTTTTCCCCTTCATTTTCCATATTTGGGGGTTAATTTTGGCTTTGTTAAAGCCTAATTATGTTCTAAATGCTGGTTAATACTATTTTTGAACATCCCTTACCTTTCATCACCCAGTTTTGAGCCCTGGACCTACACAAGGAAGATTAGAAAGTTGGTTCCAAAAAGCTTACCTTTTACTATATGCTCACTTACGTTCCCTTAAGCTTCAGACTGGAGTTTTCCTTACTTTTTAGCTTGCTCTTACTTCCAGAGCTTTGCTGTAACCATCTTCTTCTCCTCCCGGTCTCATTCACGTTTAGTTTAACTATTCTAAGTTAAATTTACAATTATTGATGCCTTCAACCTCTTTCTTTCAAGAAGTTCTCTAGCCAAAAATGGTTGAACTTTCCACCCCAAATTCTGCATTCTACAAACAAAGCATACTAAAAAGCTTGGGTTTTTCCAGTCTCAACACTAAGTTGAGATTGTTTGACTTGCACCCTAAAAAGGTACTTGTTAGTTTTTTGGCTTGTGTTTCTCTTCAATTTTAGTTTTAGTTTTAACCTTTGGTCCCATGATTCCTTTTGAATTTCTTCTTCACCAGTTAGGTAGTTTTTATAGTAGCACACACAATTTAATTGTTGATAGCTTTAATCCTCCCACTAGTGCAGACCATTTCCCAGACTTAGATATTGACTTTTTAACCAAATCATCTGTCATTAAGACTGGACTCTATTTTATCTTCTTAGGATTAATAAACCGCCTTAGTCCTTATTTTACCTTGTATAATATTTTAGGGGCCTTAGTACAGTTGCTATTGCAGACCTTGCCCACCTTTTTGTATTTTACTAATATAAATTTCACTGGGTTAAAAGCTTTAGTTTATAATCATCTTCCCCAGACCATGAGACCTTACATTATCTCAACTTCACATGGCAATATGCCAGAATTAAACCTTTCTTTCTCAACCATTATTTTGTTTGTTTTAGCAGTCACCTTATTTTGCACCCTAGCTTTGTCCTTTCTTTTATACCTTATTTCATTCTTATTTTTTAAGAATAAGTCTCCCATCAATAAGGATAATGCAGAGAACATTTATACTTCCCATAGTCAGTTTGTTATACTCAATAACATTTCTAAGTTTAAGCAATTATCTAATTCTTCCGATAGCACATTCAATTTATTAGCTTTCACACAAGCCCACTTCCTAGCATATCCTTTGGAGTTCAACTCAGACTCTCAAAAGGTTATCTACCTTATGAAGCAACTTGAGGGCCCTATGCGCAGTTGGTTCTGTGAGTCATCCGTTTGAGATCCTTCTATCCTTGAGAGCTACAACTGTTTTGTATCCAAACTGCTTGCACACACAGCTGAGGAAGGAGCTGAGGAAGAGTCTGCCACTGCCCCAAATACGCGCTTCTCTAACTGCACCCAAGGAACTGGGTCCTTTACTGATTACAACAAGCGTTTTTGTGAGATACAATCCTGATTAAATGCTACTCACTCTGAAGCTTGTGACTTTTATATGCTTAGTTTAAACCCCAATCTCAAGGCCTTTCTTATCCACCACAACCTTCCTGAAGAGTTGGAACCACTCATTAAGACAGTCTCCAAATGGGAAAAGAAGTCCAGAACTATATCAAAGCCATCCCAGCCTCAACCAGTCCTAACCATCTATAAGGTCTCATGGTTTGGGGAAGATGGTTGTAAACTAAAGCTTTTAATCCAGTTATATTTATGTTAGTCAAATACAAAAAGGTAGGTAAGGTCTGTAGTAGCAACTTTACTAAGGCTCTTAAAAGCTTATATGAGGTAAAATAAGGACTGAGGCAGTTTATTAACCCTAAGAAAATAAAATAAAGTCCAGTCTTAATGATGGACAATTTGGTCAAAAAGCCAATTTCTAGGTCTGGGAATTGCTCAGCCCTGGTGGGAGGATTAAAGCTATCAACAATCAAATTGTGTGTATTACTATAAAAACTACCTAGCTGGTGAAGCAGAAAGTCAAAAGGAATCATAAGATCAAAGATTTAAAAACTGAAACTAAAATTGGAAAGGAAACACAAGCCACAAAACCTAACAAGTACCTTTTTGGGGTGCAAGTCAAACAATCTCAACTTATTGTTGAGACTGGAAAACCAAGCCTTTTTATTGTGCACTGTTAAATGAGGTGCAAGGAATGGTGTAAAGAGTTTTAACCAAAAATGGTTAGAAGACATGTATGAAAAAATAAAGGTAATGAATCAGATGTTGCAGTCTAGCTTAATTAAACTAACCTCAGTTAAAAGAGTGACCGGGAGGAGAAGAAGCGGTTACAGCAATTGTCTTGGTAGTAAAGTGAGCAAAAATCAAGGGAAAACGGGTCTGAAGCTCAAAAAGACGTAAATCAATTGTATAGCAAAAAGTAAGCATTTTGGAATAACTTCTAAGACTTCAGCAAATAGGTCCAGGGTTTGAAACCGGCTGCAGAGGTAAGGGGAGCTCAAAATTGATAATAATCAGTATTTAGGTCATAACTAGGCCTTTACAAGGCCTAATTTGAAACCCAAAGATGGGAAATGAAGGGAAAAGGAAGAGGGTCATGAATAAAATGAAATGGAAAGCAATATTAAGAACTTACAAGCCAGAAAAAAGCAAGTAAATAAAAACAGAATAGTAGCTATAGAAAAGGTGAATCCTGACACCATCAACCAGCCTACCACACGACTGACAACCAACCTGTGCATCTTTTCTACTGTAAGCCCATCCAATACTTCACCAGCTTCTGCCTACAAACCAAATGAGGGTGGCGGGTATTTTTTGACTGCTGCTGAAGCTCTTTGCAGACAACTGAACAAGCTGTGCTCTTACTGTGGACAGGGTGATCATTTGGTGGCAAACTGCCCAGATCCCAGACAAATCCCCCATCCTAACCCGGAACTAGAGCCTACTCTGGATAAAACAACATAAGATTATACAGGCCCTCCCAACCATACCCAGGTCAATAACCTCCAAACCCCTGGGATGTCCTCTCTGCCCTTCATCCGGATTGTGATTCATGGCCTTGTCCCCAGCATCAAGACCTTTGCCTTGTTGGATACAGGTGCCGACGTAAACTACATTGACTCCAGACTAGTCAAAGCTCTGAAGCTCTTGCCTGGCTCAAAGATTGACGCTTGTGGCCCCAACAATCTGCCTGTGACAGCCTTTGTGATAAAGCCTCACATTCTGTTCCACCTGGGGAAGTCCGCCTTCCACTCCCAGTTTGTCAGTTCCAAGTCACTAAACTTCCCTGTTTACCTTGGCATGAATTGGTGTGAGGAAGTTGGCCTCACTGTCAGATGTCAAGAGCGCAAGGTTGATTTCTACACACATGGCATTCCCTGCTCCCTAGACCTCTTAAGAAAACAACAGCTCCTCACTAGCTTTTGGAACTTCAAGATGCTAAACTCCTGCACCACTCTACCCTCCTCAGAGGCAGCTCTGGCCAACAATGGTATACCTCTCTGCATAAGCAACTATGAAGAGGTATTCAGCAACAAGCAATGCCGCAACCTACCTCCCCACAGACCATACAACATTCAGATCAACTTGACTGAAGGAGAAAATCCACCCTGGGGTAGAATCATTCCATTATCTGATGCCAACAATAAGTTGCTTTTGGAATACATTAACAACAAGCTCAGTAAGGGTTTCATCACTTGCTCTATGTCACCCTGCTACTCTCCAATCTTTTTTGTTGCCAAATTTGATGGTTCCAAGCAGCCATGTATCAACTATTGTGCCCTAAATGCTGTCACAATCAAGGATTGCTGTTCCATTCCATCCGCCAAAGCCCTCGCAGACTGCCTCTCAGACAATCAGATATTTTCTAAGGTTGACCTTTGTGCAGCTTTCAACCAGATCCGTGTTGCCAATGGACACAAATGGAAGACTGCTTTCTGCACTCTCTTTGGCCTCTTTTAATACAAGGTTATGCCCTTTGGCCTCTGCAATGCACCTTCAAAGTTCCAAGCCCTCATGAATGAGGTTCTCCTTCCCTTCCTGAATGAGTTTGTGGTGATTTATCTTGACAACATCTTGATATAATCTAAGAACACTTCCAACCACATTGATCACCTAAGAAAAGTCATGGCTAGGCTCCAAGAATATCATTTTTACTGTAAGCTTTCTAAGTATTGCTTCTTCCAGAAAAGCGTTAAATTCCTTGGATATATTGTAACCAAGGAAGAATTCACCATCACTCTGAGAAAACTTGATGCCATCCTCTCCTGGCCGGTACCAAAGAACCACAAGGAGCTCTGAGGGTTTCTTGGTCTTGCTAATTACTGCCGCAATTTTGTCCCCGGCTTCAGCAGCATTGTCCTTCCACTCACTAATCTGACCTTCACCAAGGTTGAGTTCAAATGGTCCGCTGAAGCAAAGGACTCCTTTGAGCGGATCTGCCACCTGTTTGTCACTCCCCTGGTTTTGCTCATGCCCAATAGCAACAAACCCTTCTTCCTGGAAACCGACACCAGCAACTATGCTGTTGGTGCCGTCCTTCTTCAGCATGGGGGGATGATATGCTCCATCTTGTAGCTTACTACAGCCAGAAGCATCTTCCTGCTGAGAAGAACTACCCTGTCCACAACAAGGAACTGCTTGCAATTATCAAGTCTCTCAATTATTGGCGCTGTTACCTCAAAGGAACCTCAGATCCTGCCAGCATCTTCACAGACCACAAGAAATTACTTTTCTTCACTCAAGCCCGTCACATATCCCAACAACATGCTTGATGGGTGATTGAACTCACCAACTTCTTGTTCACCATCACTTACAAGAAGGGATCCCTCAACATTCTCCCTGACCTACTCTCTTGACATCCTACCACTGCTGACTCTGACCCTGAATATGAACGTCTCAACACCAAGGCAGTTTTCCCTGCATCCATCTTCATCAATCAGATATCAGCAACCCTTTTCAACTTCCCAGACACCTATTCCATCCAGAAAGCCCAGTCAGAAGACCCTGCTTCCAACAATATCATCCCGGACCTGCTATCCAAAGCAATGCCCCCTCAGAGTATTCACTTGAGAACAACCTGCTTTTCTTCTGCAAACTGGTTATGGTACCCAATAAAGACTTGCAGTTGCAAATCACAATTGGATTTCACAACTCTCTTCCTGCCAGACACTTGGGTTATAAGAGAACCTTGGCCCTCATAAAGTCACACTAATGGTGGCCACAGATGGAAAAGACCACCAAGGAATATGTTGCCAGCTGACTAGTATGTCTCAGAAACAAGAATCACACTTCCAATCCATCTGGCCTACTCTGTCCCCTCCTAATTCCTGAAGGTCCTTGGTAAAGCCTCAATATGGACTATATCACCCAACTACCCTTGTTTGCAGGCTACAACACAATCTTAGTAGTGGTTGACCGCTTCTCTAAGGAAGCCTATTTCTGCCCCTGTCACACAACTGTCACTGCCAAACAAACCACCAAGCTTTTAGTCAAGTATATTTTTCCTCATCATGGAGTCCCTCGTGATATAGTCTCAGACTGTGGTCCCCAGTTTACCTCTGCATTCTGGCAATATCTCATGGCCTCCCTTGGGATAAACTCTCTCTACAGCACTGCATATCACCCACAAACCAATGAACAAACTGAAAGAAAAAATCAGACCTTGGAACAATATCTCTGTTGTTTCATCAACAAGAAGCAAGACAATTGGTCTGATCTTCTTCCCATTGCCCAATAATCCTATAACTCAGCATACCACAGATCAATTGGCATGACTGTTCCAAGCAAACCTTGGTTACACACCTTCTTTCCTCCCTGACTTGCAGGGTTACTTCTGCTCACAGTCCGCAGCCAAGCTTGCTACTGAAATTAAGGAAACACAGACCTAACTTGTTGCCCACCTCCAATCTGCCATCTTAGACTACAAAAAGCACTACAACAAGAAAAGAGTTTCTGGCACCAAGATCCAGCTTAACAACTTGGTACTCCTTTCAACCAAGAATCTTCCAGTTATTGTTGATTCTCTCAAATTTTGTCGCTGCTTCATTAGACCTTTTCAAGTTGTGGAGAAGATTGTAACTGCTGCTTTTGGACTATCTCTTCCTGAGCACTTCTGCATCCATAATGTTTTCCCTTGTTCACTCCTCCTGAAGTTAAAGAAGCCTCCTCCCAGCCACCAAACAAAGATCCCACCTCCTCCTCTTCATCTCCAAGGTTCTGAAAAATACAAAGTACAAGGGATCTTAGCACATCACATCCTCCACTCTGGCACTGAATACCTTATCCTATGGAAAGGCTATGAACTTGAGAATTCTACTTGGAAACCCAAAGTGAATCTAAACCACTGCCAACAGTTGCTAAAGGACTACCAAGAGCTCCAGACTAGCAGCTAGGGGGGATACTATCAGGATTCACCCTTTTATCTGCTATTCTGTTTTTTATATTTATTTGCCTTCATTGGCTCGTAAGTATTTATCACAATGGTCTCTTTCACTTATTTCATGATTCCCTTCTTTTCCCCTTCATTTTCCATATTTGGGGGTTAATTTTGGCTTTGTTAAAGCCTAATTATGTTCTAAATGCAGGTTAATACTATTTTCAAACATCCCTTACCTTTCACCACCCAGTTTGAGCCCTGGACCAACACAAGGAAGATTAGAAAGTTGGCTCCAAAAAGCTTGCCTTTTACTATACGCTTGCTTATGTTCCCTTAAGCTTCAGACTGGAGTTTTCCTTACTTTTTAGCTTGCTCTTACTTCCAGAGCTTTGCTGTAACCTTCTTCTTCTCCTCCTGGTCTCATTCACGTTTAGTTTAACTATTCTAAGTTAAATTTACAATTATTGATGCCTTCAACCTTTTTTTTCAAGAAGTTCTCTAACCAAAAATGGTTGAACTTTCCACCCCAAATTCTGCATTCTACAAACAAAGCACAATAAAAAGCTTGGGTTTTTCCAGTCTCAACACTAAGTTGAGATTGTTTGACTTGCACCCCAAAAAGGTACTTGTTAGTTTTTTGGCTTGTGTTTCTCTTCAATTTTAGTTTTAGTTTTAACCTTTGGTCCCATGATTCCTTTTGAATTTCTTCTTCACCAGTTAGGTAGTTTTTATAGTAGCACACACAATTTAATTGTTGATAGCTTTAATCCTCCCACTAGTGCAGACCATTTCCCAGACTTAGATATTGATTTTTTAACCAAATCATCTGTCATCAAGACTGGACTCTATTTTATCTTCTTAGGATTAATAAACTGCCTTAGTCCTTATTTTACCTTGTATAATATTTTAGGAGCCTTAGTACAGTTGCTATTGCAGACCTTGCCCATCTTTTTGTATTTGACTAATATAAATATCACTGGGTTAAAAGCTTTAGTTTATAATCATCTTCCCCAGACCATGAGACCTTACAAAGCCTGCTGTTTTGACACCCCCAACTGAAGGTTGGCCATCTCTGGGGACAGGTTGTCAGGGAGGTTGTCAGGAGCCCAGGCGCCATGCTGGACTAACTGTTGTTCTGTGGCAGGTAGGACAGTCTCATGTTGTTTCTGTTTTTCCTTGCAGGGTCTCAGGCAATCATGGTGGAGGACCTTGTTTACATTTCCCAAGTCCTTGCACAAGGTAAATGTTGTTTTTGTTTACCTTTAGGATGATTTCTGGGCCTACTTTCTCTGGTTGTAATTTACTTTTATTGATGTTCATGACCCAAACTTTGTTGCCAACCTCATGTCTGTTTTGGGTGGAGATGAATGTCTTTTGCATACACTTGTTTTTCTCTTTCTGTTTGATTGCTATTAGCCTCTATGACCTGGGGATCTGAGAAGGATGGAATCTTGCTTGGTACTTTCAGCTTGGGTCCTGATAATGCTTGGATGATATTGGGCTGTGTGCCATATACTAGCTCAAAGGGGCTTTTCTGGGTGGATCTGTTCACACAAGTCCAGCGTACAAGCAATGCAGTCAATAGCTGCTTGTACCATTCCTCAGGTCTCCTGGCAATGAGTTGGGCCAAGGCTTGCATGAGGCTACCATTTAGCTGCTCCACACATCCATTGGCCTGAGAATGATAAGGTGTTGTCACCATGTGCATGAACCCATTCTTGGTGAGGTATATGTTGGTGTCTTCAGAGGTCAACTCTTTGCCTCAGTTGGTTATCAGGAATTCTGGCTTTCTGAACTTGCTGATTATTTCTTTTCCTATGAATTGCCGCACATTGTTGCCTGTATGTGTTTTTACTGCTTGTGCCACTGGCCATTGTGTGGCAAAGTCTATTGCGGTGATGATGTACTTCTTCTCATTATGTTTTCAGGGCATGGGGCCCACAATGTCTAGTGTCCACACCTTGAAGGGTAGTTGTGTGCGGATAGGTAGTACTGACTTAGGTGGACTTTTGCTTCTTGCAAATTTGTCACATACTTTGCATTGGTCCAAGACTTTGTGAACGTCTTGGTACAGGGTTGGACACCATGCTTTGTGTTTAAGAAATTCATAGAGGTTGCAACTTTTTGTGTGCCCTAGGTCTCTATGGTAATGTAGGATGGTGTCAACTTGCTGATGTGTGGAAACATAAGGTATGGTGGTTATGTCCGACATTTTTTGATGTAAGTTCTCATACATGTCTGCAAATAAGTGCTTGTTCTTAATTAATGTTTCCTTTGTTATGTCTGTGGTGCCAGGGGAAAGCCTTTGTTCTTTGTCCAAAGTACCAGGAGGGGCCAGTTGGGTCAAGCCCATTATCTTCTCTTGTGGCCTGGACATACAGGCGTGATAGTGTGTCCGCCATGGCAAGTTCTGGACCAGGCTTGTACTGTATGAGCATATTGAATCTCTCCAGAAGTTCCATCCAGCGGGCCTGACGGCAGGATAGATTTGCTTGGGGTTTGAAATATATGAGCAAATTGTGGTCAGTCAACACTGTTGATTATTCCTGTTGTTCTAGATAATAGCGCCATTTGACTAGGCAGTGTACAATTGTCAACAACTCTTTGTCGTGTATAGGGTATTGGCACTTGCCGTCTGTCAGTTTGAGTGACTCGTAGGCTATGGGCAGGAAGTCACCATCATTATTTTTGATTTTCAGTACTCCCCCAATGGATGTGTCTGGGGCATTGGTTTACATTTGATATTCCCCATTGTGTTTGGGATACTGTAGGATAGTGTCATGAATGACATTTCAATACTTGTATTGAAAACCTGGGAATCAAAACCCAGGTCTCAGGGAAAGCCTTATGTTGACCAGAGTGGACAGGAAACCGCCCAACTGCTAGCTGGGTCAAGCCCTGGACCACCAGAGATAGATGTCCCCAAACAGGGGAAACAGAAACCTGCCAACCTGCCAAGCGTCAATACTGGAGGTTTGAAATCAACATTGGAGACCCTGGAATCAAACCCTGACCCTTCAAAGACTACTTGAGTCACACAAAGTGGACAGGAACCTGCCCACCTGTTAAATTGCAAACCCGAGTTGACAAGTTACTCTGAGACCTGCCAGTTTCCTGAGGAAAATTTCCCAAATGGTCACCAGATTGCTGCCAACCTTGCGCCACCAAAGATCTAGACCTATGGAGAGGTTTTAGCTTGCCTTAAGGAGGTTAAAACAAAACCTACTGTTAACTCTGCCAATGACCACCAGCAGCTGCCAGTTTTCTTTCTAGAATAGATAGTAAAATTGAACTACTCAGGTGAATGGTGAACAGTAGCAGCAGAACAAAGCATTGCCACTTCTATTCACCAGGGCAGGCACAACCTGGATCTGCCGCCCTCAAGACTCTAAGCCAATATCCATGCCCCACCAGTGCCTTGTCTGTGAACCTGAACCCTGCAAAAATTGAAGAAGGAAAAACCCATGGTATAAAAGCCCTGGCAGTATGGTGATGACCATATCATCATTTTCAATAATAAAGTTTTATGAACCTTTGGTTTGAACAAATCTTATCTTATCTATTCTTAGTGATCTTCCATATTAACTCCAGCCAAGTAGACCATCAGGCAGTCGCCCCCTCTAGAGACCAACCTGCTGACCCTCCCCAGGCACTATATTGTCCCCCAGGAGTCCCCTTTGGACCTGTGCATTTTACTGAGTACATAGGACATGAAGGAAAGAGGAGCAAGGTGCCGCCCTTATTGTTCAAAGACAAGTACAATTATCTACTGGCATACTTTGTTCCCATGACTCTGCCCTTAACCCCGCGACCCAACTGCCCAATGGAGACCCCCACTGCGCTGAGACTATGTCCACCCAACTGTTTGGAGTACTCTACATTACTTTGATAGGAATGTTAGACACTATGGTGCCCAATTCAGAAACCTGGTCTTTACTTGGGAGATCCATTTCCTATATTATCAAGTTAGCACCCATCCTATGGTAGGCATTATCCTCTGGCCTGGCTGTATTCCGTCCCAAGCCAACCAATGCCTCTACCTATGCCTGTCTTCCTGACAGATAGGTACTGTTGTGAGTTTCTCTTTGAGGCGTCTAAAACAGAGGTCTCATTGGGGGGTCCATACAAATTTGGATTTGGTGCCAGTTATGGTGTACAGGGGTGCAGTCAGAACGCCACAGTCAGGTATGAAACAATTTACATAGGCAACCATTCCTAAGAATGTGCAGAGTTCTGACTTGTCTTTGGGTGGCAGCATTTTGCAGATGGCCTGGATCTTCTGACTATTGGGTTTGATGCAGTCTTTTGAAACTATGTGTCCTAGGAAGGGCAGCTGCTCACAGAAGAACTGGAATTTGGAGAGCTTGACTAGCAGCTTGTGTTGTGCCAGGGTAGCAAAGACTGCCTCCAGGTCCTTGTGGTGCTGTTCTACCAAGAGGCTATAGAAAATAATGTCTTCTAGGTAGACTAAGGCGTGCTTGCCTATGTGAGGTGCAAAAACCTTGTTCATGAAGGTCACAAAGGTTGACAGGGAGTTTTTCATACCAAAATTGAGCACCACACAGTCACATGAGCTGTATTTAGTGCAGAAGGCCGTTTTGGGGATATCTTCCTCTTTGATACAGATCTTATTGTAGCCTGCAGTTAGGTTAATCTTGGAGAAGACTGTGGCCCCGCCCAGGGCATCAAAGAGGGAGTCAATGAGTGATAGTGGATAACAATTCTTAATGGTAACTTTGTTTAGGGCTTGATAACCTGTGACTAGGCACTGGGTACCATCCTTCTTGGCTACAAAGAACATGGCAGCACCAAAAGGAGACTGTGAGGGGCAGATAAGTTCCTTCTCCAACGCCTCTTTGAGGTAAGCACATAGGGTGTTGTCTTTGTTAGGAGTCAGCCAATAGATGGGTTGTGCCTTGGGAACAACTCCCTTGAGTTAGATGGAGTGTTGTATATGTTTTTCTGGAGGCAACCCAGGTAGAGCCTCCTTGAAGATTTCTGGATGACGGGCTACAATTTCATGATCTTGAGGTGTAGTGGTGTCCTGATGGTCTTTGAAGTGTATGCTTTTGTTCTGGTAGGAGTCCCAGTTTATTGCATTGATGTTCTCTTTTTTTTGGGGTCTCTGTGACACGCACAAAGACGTGGTTGCATAGGAGCTGGTCTACCAAGTCAGGATATATCTGATGGTTGACGCCCTTGCGTTTGATGGTCAATACCAAAGTTGCCCAGTATAAGTGGGGGTTGTTCTTTTGCAGCCAGTCAAGTCCCAGTACAATGTCAAACTTTGGAAAGTCAATGACAATGCCTTGGATAGTGAAATGCAGATTCTCAAGCATGATGGAGAAAGGGGCAGTTTCTTTTGTCATGGCAATGTGATGTTCATCAGCTAGAACCACATTTTTAATTTTCAAAGGATTAATGTCTAGCTTGAACTTATCTACAAACCTGCTGTTGACTAAGGTTTGGTCTGCACCCAAGTCCAGGAGTTCTGAGTCCGTGTAACTGCAAAAGCAGAAAGGGTAAGACATCAGTTTATTGGGGTGTCTGGCAATGGTGTAAAGTACTGGGTCCTCTGAGGGCACTTGGTTCATTGGACACTGGTCCACGTCCTCAGGTTGATATTCATCATTGGGCAAGTCAGGAGTTGTTCAGGGAGAGCTTGGCTTGCTTAATGCTCTTTCCAGGCTTTTCCTTATCTTGGTTGCCTTGTGTGGCAGTGATACAGAAATGGGTACAGTTTGACTGGCCACTGTTACCGTTTCCATGTTCATTGGAATCTGCGGGTTTATGGTTTGTGTTGTTGCTGTTGTTCCCAGGGGGTGATTGGCTTTAGCGCCTGGGTGAGTGAGAGTCTTTGGGTTTCTTTCTTCTTCCAGTTTTTGCCTTGCGGAGAGCGTTGAACATTTGTTTTGCTTTCTCTGCCTTGCAGTACAAACTTTGCAGGTTGGTTACTTGGTCCAGGTTTATGTGTCTCATTACGTGCAACTTGAGAGCGTTGTAGTACATGAAATGGGTAGCTGGAATTTCAAAGGCCATATCTGAGGGGGCACATAGCCAGAGTTCATTGTAAGCACAGATGAGCTCCTTCACAGTGCTGGTCTGGGTTAGGTATTTTACTTGGTGTATGATCATAATTGCAGTGTCCTTTAGCACAAACCTTGTCAAGAAGTCTTGTTTGAAGGTGTCCCAATTCTTCTTGGTGTGTTCTTCATGCCACTTGTTGCACCAGGTACCAACATCATGATTCAGTTGAATGGAGATCTCTGCAATCCAAAATTGCTGCAGGCATTCCATTTGGGGCCAGTTTGCTTTGGGCAGATTGGATCCATGCAGCAGTGTTGTTGTCGTTGGCCCCAGCAAAGGATTCCAGGGCAGCACTTCAAAGTCTTTGGGCTACGTAGGCTGGCATGGTATTCTCATCTTTGCACAAGGCATAGAAGAGGGAGCCTGGAAAACCCCTTATGCTGACAGGGTATTGAACACAGGGAGTGGTATCACCATGTTCTGGTAGAGGACAAACCCATCAGGTATCTCAGCACCAGGTGCTTATGGTATCCAGTCTGCTGGGAGGCCAGACATGATTCTATCAAGGATTTGTTGGCCACAGAAAGTACAGGCAACAGGTCAAATTTTGCAAGAAAAGGTAGGATAGATAACCTACCTGTGCTACTAATGTTGTAACTGTGCTGTTTTAGCAGAGTTATAAGGGGAAAGTATTTAGAAACTAGATAATATTCTTTATTGTGAGTCATGGGTAACAGGAACATGATTGTGTTGATCACACAGTAGGATGGTGAAGAGGGTGGCTTGATCCTAGTAATGAGTCAGGCACCAAAACAAGGTATCCACCATAAGGGCCATCATCATTTGTTCATGTTGTTGAATTTGGAAATTCAAGTTGACTTCCTAGTCTGGCTCTGAGTGACTGGATAATCAGATTGTGGGTCACAAACCTGCTTACTCAGAACCTTGCTGGCGGGTTGAACCTGCTGTTTTGACACTAATGTATACACTACCTGATATGATTGGCTGAAGATTGTTTCAGAGTTAACCTTGTGTTATGAAAATAACAGCTTCAAAGCCCCAGGCAGGAATTGAACCCGCTCCTAGCCACCAGGCAGGGCTAGTGGGTGGGGGAGATTTGGCCACACCTGGATTTTTGATTTTTGAAGCAAATCCAGGTGCAGGAACCATTCCTGCCCTGGTGGTAGCTGAGGGGCCCGCTTTGGGCCCCAAAGCTACGCCCAAGCCTGGGTGGGTTTGGCTGGGCCTGGGGGCAACAGCACCCATGTCGACAATAATAATATTGACAGTGGCCATGTTGACACTTTGTCAACATGGCCAATGTTGACTCAAAACTCTAAATCTCCTATGTTTTTTGCTAGTTGCGCTAGCTTAATTCTTTTTTTTAAAGTGTTAAGGGGTGCAAACCCAGAAAACACAACAAAATTGTGGCCATCTTGACACAATTTAATATTAAGCTTAATAAAAAACTCAATTTAACCAGATTTTTCCTTTACTTTTACTAATAAAAATTAGTTTATTTTTTATTCATTTTCACAACTTAAAGTGTCAATGTCAACACTTTTTAAGCATAACTTATTTTTAATAACAAAACTGAAACATATACAGTAAAAAAATAAGTGCACATTTAAAAATATTTTTTTATTGAATTATTATATTGAAAAAGACAGTGCACATACATTTGATTGTTGAAAGGTTCATGTTATAAATATTTATGTGGCACTTATTATGGCTTTAATATATTAAGTGGATTGGTGGCTAACAATGATCTAATAATTTAAGTGTGAGTCACTATATAATTTATTATTAAAAATAATGCCGACACTTGTAAATGTTGTTTATTTGCTTGTGATTGTCTCCCAGGGTGGAGTTAAGCAAATTAAAGTGGCGCAATTAAGCCTAGATTAATATGCCACCTCATATAAAGAATGTTGTAAGTGACGTTGTCAACACTTTACCCTTTTCAATACTTGAATACAACTTCTAAACAACTTCATATAATTGCAATGGTAAAATATCATATTACCACCCCCAAAATATAATTTTTAATAAAGAAATAAAGAACCTTGATACTTTTTTACTTATTTTTATATGTTTTTTAATTTTTATATGTGAACAAAAACACACAGAAAACAGTTAATTTTTGCTAGCCTGCATAAATTTAATTAAGCGTACTATGAAAAAACATAGTAATTTCTAAAAAAATGTTGATAGTGACAATGTTGTCACAAATAATGTCTACAATTTTTGTAATCAACAGTGAGAATTCAGCTTTTTTTACTAATTGTCACTCATAATGTCAACACTTTTCAGTTCTCACATATAAAACTTTATTCTTTACATAATAAAAACTTCTTATTTTTTTGATATGTTGTATTTTTTACTTGGCTCTTTCATATTTTTTAACTTTAAAATAAAATTGATATCTAAATATAATACTTTTACATATTTCTCTTAACTTTTAATTTTTTATTTAAAACTATAATAAAAGAAAAATTTTACAAGTATTTTTTAACTTTTAAATGCCAATAAAAGCCATCTAAGATTTACTTTTTGTATATTATGATTTTTAAGTTATTTTGCTTTTTTTACATATATTGCTTTAGTTTAAACCCTTTTACTTATTATTTTAGGAAAAAAACACTTCCAAACAGCCCAAAGGAACCAAGTGTCCTTCAAAGCCAACCAAACCCATCAAAAAGAAGCCTGTCTCATCAAAGAAGGCCACCCCCAAACCATCCCCAAAGCCCTCCCCTGAGCCCTCTCCTGAGAAGAGCCCTGCTCACTTCACTGGGGGAGAGGAATCTGATGGCTCTCTTACAGAGCACAGTTTCTACAGCTTGGCTTCTTACAAGGAGCTAACCAAGAAGAAGCAGCAAGGCAAAAAGACCCCTCCCAAAGATAAGTCTTCTGCACATAAGGAGCACCACAATAAGCCCACTTATGCTTCCCCACCCCCGCCAAACTCCCCCTTCAAGCTCATCTGGGGATGATTCAAAACCCTGCCCCAATTACTTCCCTGGCTTCCGCCATGCTCCTGCTGGCCCTTGGGACCCTCTGTTGGCCCACAACATCTGCAATGTTGATGGCAAATTCAAGGTTCCCTCTTCCTTGCCCAAATACTTCCCAATCATGAGTGTAAAGGGTGGGCCGGCCATGGTGGCCAATGGGTATATCTTCAGCTGCAACAATGCTAACCGGGGCTTCAAGAGCCGCCATTACACCTGCAAGGACCGCTCCTGCCCAATGCAGCTCAACACTGAGTGCTGGGACCTGGTCCAAACCATCAAGGGCAAGCATACCTGCATTATACCCAACGCCACCATAGCCTGCCTTCTCAAGTGGTATCTTGTCCAGGTGATGCCCACCTCCAAAGATCTTTCTGCCACCCAGCTGGCTGTTCTTGCTTGCAAGTACCTCTCCCCAACCAACTTGAAGAGGGTTCTAACCCACAATCAGTTGATCAAGTTTTTAAGTGATAGGCATCAAGCCTCAAACCCCCTGGCCAAGAGCGCCACTAAAATTGAAGAACTGGTCCTCACAGATGCCCTCAAGAAGACGGAAGATGGTGAGATAATCCTGCTCCATGACAATAGGCAGGAAGTGGAGGATAGGATTGTAGCCTATGCCACAACCCAAAACCTGGAGCAGCTGAACACTGCTACCACCTGGCTGTGTGGCAGCACATTTGCAACCTGCCCCACCTTTTTCAAACAGCTTTGAGTCTGCATGGGCAGTTCAATGACCAGGCTATCCCCCTTGTCTTCTTTCTCCTTCCTGGTGCCAAGACTGAAGTCTACACCAGATCCTCCAAGATTGTCCAGGATGCTTTGAGCTCCCTTCCCACCAACCAGCTCCCCCCTCCCACTCACACCACAAGGGCAAATCCCTCCTCCGCTGAGAAGGATGAGTTGACCCTAGCTGCTGAGCAGCTAGCTCATGCGTGCTCACTTGGGCTGAAGGTTATCATAATGGACTTTGAGAAAGCTCAGTTCAGAGCCTTTGAGACCACCTTCAATGGAGAAGTCCAGGGCTGCTTCTTCCATTTTAGGCAGGCCCTCATCAAGAATCTCAAGAGTGAGAAGGACCTTTTCAAGAAGTTTCTTAACAATGATAAGGAGAAGTGCCGCTTTGCCTTGACTCAGTTTGCTGCTTTGGATTTTGTGCGCCTGGAGCATACTGGGATTGGCTTTGAGGCCCTCCTGGAAGACGCTTATATCAAGAAGCACTCCACCATCTTCAAAGGCTACCTAGGTTACTTTGAGCAGCAATGGGTGGGCAAGAAGGTGACTGCCCATAGAGGTAAGAGCAGGGCCACTGCCCCTTGGAACTGTAAAGGGGCCTGCCTCAAGGGGGAGATAAAGACCACCTCTAGCCTTGAGGTTTGGCATAAGCACCTGAAGGTGAAGTTTGGGACCAACCCCAAGTACAACAAATTCTTCTCTAAGCTACAAGAGGAGCAGGCCCAGACTGTCTCCAAGTTCCGGGACCTGGCCAACTGGGTGGCCCCCAAGAAGAGGAAGTCCAAGGATCAAAACTACCAGGAGGATGTGTAGAAGGTGGTCAAGAAAAAGTATAAGGTGGCAGAGATTAAGAAGTACCTTGAAGATGTCACCACTGCTCTTGCTGATGGCTTTAATTAGCCAAATAAACTTTGCTTTGCCTATATATTTTTTAATTTTAATTTTTTGGATAGTACTAATCTTTTTAATTATAAATGGTAAGTTTCAGATACAGTTTCAATGTGGTTTTGTAAGAAATATCTTATATTTTGTTAATTTGTCTTTAAGGTATGAGATTTTTTCAGTTATGATTATATGAAGTATAATAAATTTAAATTTATACATTTTTTATATTTTCTAGTTATTATGATATATAAATTATCTTTATTTTTGGTTCATTGGAATTTTAATTTTTATGGAAATTAAAAATAATTTTATAATAAAGAGTGTAATTTACATAGTAAATTGAAAAATAATTGCTTATATCTCCTTATTCTTATTACTTATGGTATTTTTTTATTGCAGTTTTCTCCTGGGGTCATTTTAGTATAATAATGTATTTTAAAATATTTTTTATATTAAAAGTGTTTAGGGTAAAGTGTTTTGTTAATTAAAAAGTGTCAACATCCAGGAAACAACATTTAGTAAAATTGGGCTGTCACTTTACTATAGTGTCAACATGGGCGCTGTTGCCAGGCTGGGCCTAAGCAGGCTATTTTTAGCTACCCAGTAAACCCAGATCAAGCCCACCCTCCATTAAGTAATTTGGAGTCCCCAATTGGGGACCCCTTTTTTAATCAAGTTCTTTGGGCTCAAGAGAGCCTGTCTAGCCAGTCCAAAAATGGTGATCAAATTGGGAAACCCCCCAAAACCCCAGAAGCCAAACCTTCCAGAATTAATGGCCATCCAAGCCAAGATGAACCATCAAAAAGCCAAGCAACTGTTCCTGAAAACCCCAAAAATGACCATGAAGCAGCCAACCAAACAGCAGAACCTGAGATGCCAAGCCTTGCCACACAGATAGCACCAGAAGAATGCCCAGAGGCACCTGCATGTGAGTAAGTATATAAATCAGAAGCACTTGAAAAAGTTCTGTATTGTCATCCTTACCAAATAAAGTTGTTATGAACCTTTGGTTCACCAATCTGTTTCCATACCAATTTTTGATACTCTTCCATCTGCATACACCAAAGTGTCAGTACCCATCTACTGGGATAGATAGTCAGACTCCAGCTGATAAAACCAAAGCCTTTGACTACTACTGTCCACCTAACGCTCCATTTGTCCCTGTGCATTTCACTGAGTATCTCTCAAATCCTGACCACAAACCCTGGACATTGGAATACTTGCAGTGGTACACCTGCCCAAACGCCCCCAAGGAACCCTACCAAATTGTCTGTGATGGCAAAGCAATCACCATCTATGTCAGGAATGACAATTTGGATGCTCCTAAATCTCAAAATACAGAACTGGAGTCAAACCCTGGGAAAAACCCTTTGCAGACCGCCAGACCCATGAGCTGGGAACACAATAACCTACTACTGTTTGATAAAGTTGTTACCAGCCTGCCAGGACCCAAACCCTTAGCTGTCCCACAGGATTCTACAAGCAAACCGCCAGTGCAAGATGCTGAGAATTTCCCCAAGGTGCCAACACCTGACACCAGTGGTTTGCTTGGTGAAACACACAAGTTTCTCCATGAGAGTTATTCCAAACTCCCCCAAAGTCCCAAGGAGGTACTGAACCCAAGGAGGCACTCAATACCCAAATCAACAAACAGAAGGATTCAAAGTCTTCTCATCTTGAAGCAGCCAGTGGCAAACTGCCAGTGCCAAGCACCACACTGCCATATGAGACCCCCAATGCCAACCTGCTGAGCCCAGAAAACCCAACCAAGTAGTGAAGCCTGGCAGTGTGGTATAAATACCTGCCAGGCCAAGATCAACCCCCATTATTGTTTTTAAATAAAGGTTATGAGATATTGGTTTCCCCAATTATTGCCGTATTTTATTCTTGTCATCTGCCAGTTAACTCAAAGATCATCTGACCCCCCTGCCAGCCTGCCAGCTACATACTGCCTGCCTGGTGCTCCCTTTGGTCCTGTCCATTTCACAGAGTACCCCTTAAAGCCTGAGTACAAGGACTACACCGCCAACAACATACTAGCCCAGGATCCCTTGGCCAGAACTACAGAGTTAACCAGATACAACCAAGAAGGCCCTTGTTATGTTACCAAACCCTGCCTGTTCAGAGATAAATACAACTTCCTTCCTGCCTACCAAATGGACATGTAACCACCTGTCACCCTCAAACCAATGCCTGCCTCCACCGCCAAAATCTCCCTGGACTATACAAACAAGCTTTTTGGAATTGTATACATTACTCTTACAGGAATAATTGATACTATTGTCCCCGCCGCCAGTCTGTGATTGTGGGTGGGCAAGTCAATGTCCTACCTCATTAAGTTAGCACCAATCTTTTGGTGGGCCCTGCCCACCCAGTCTGCGACCCGCCAGTTCCCAAGCGCTAGCAAGCCAGCCAGTTGGGGTTGGTTCCCTGAAAATCCATTTTTGATCTTCAACGGTAAGTACAACAATCCTGCTGCCTACTTGGTCCCCATAGAACCGCCCCCAACACCCAAACCAATAGTTTTATCCCCCCCACTTCTGATGCCACTGGCCAGAGTAGTCAATTCCTGGGAGTGCTTTACCCGGCTTTACAGGATTGATTGACTCTGCCTTGCCAGCAGCTGGACCTTGGGCTGTGGCTGGAAAGGCCCTTTCCTACCTGGTAAATTTAGGGATCATCATCTGGTGGGCCATGCCAGTACCTGCTACAACTCCTCCCTCACCTGCTGGAGCTCCACAGTAATCTTGGTATCCTGATATCTTGCATGCCATTATATCATACTAATAAGGATATTAGTGGAGTAAATTGGTAATAATGATATTAAGACTCATTAAAACGTTTTTTATAAAATTCAAAGTACCTAGATATATTTTTCAGATATTTTCAATCAAAATAGTACTAAACATGATAGCTGTTATAAATTGCAATAAATTGACAATGAATGGTCTGTACAATAGAATGATGTCTTATTGTTTGTATATTCAGTTCCATCCAATTCAAAGAGAACCTTTGTTTCATTTCCTTTGAGAGAGAATGTCTATGACATCATTCCATTCACATGGGATGTAAGGGCTTTTTGCAGCTAGCAATTACCTAAAGCAGAGATGTATAGTGCAATCAATTATACATTGTTTGAGTATCACAAAGAGCCCTTCTGCCAGAATTCACCTTATCATCTGCTATATTGAAGCTTTGATTTTCATTTTATTCCTTATTCTTGGACACCACAACACACACCAACAAGTTACTGCCCTTGCTTTCCTTATGATTTTCTCACTTACGGTCCAATTTCAATTTAAATCTAAGGTTAGTAATCTTTCCAAAGCTTACCTTTTTCACCAACAATTCTCAAACCTGGGACCTAAGTGTTATGGTTAATTTAATTAATTCTGAAGTGACTTTACCCTATTTACTTTTGCTTTACGTAAGCTGCCTTCAGACCAATTTTCCTGCTTTTCTGTTGCTTACGTTCTTTTTGAGTTAGCCAAACACTCAACTGCCACTCCTGTATCTTGTCTTTTGCCTTAAGCTTAATTTTTTTAAGTTAAAAGGTCTAAACAGACATGTGCTTGCCTTTCCTCCCTCATAAGCCTACTTAACCAACCTTGGTTAGGTTATTTTTCCCTTTTAATCACCTCAATCATTCAGACTTGAATAAATAGCTTGAGATTTACTTGGTTTCAACTTTAAGTTGATATTGTTTGACTTGCACCCCAAAAATATACTTGTTAGGTTTTGTGACTTGTGTTTTTCTTTTCTTTAATCTTTTTTCATTTTGCATCCTTATTCTTGGTATCCTAGTTTTAAATTTATGATTCCCTTTGACTACCTTTATTGTCAGTTAGGCAACTCCTTTAGTTTCACCCAAACCCTGATAGTAGATAGATTTAAACCATCAGTTAGTAGTGATCAATATCCTGATTTAGAGATAGAGTTTTTAACTCAGTCCTCTGTCATTAAGACTGGACTTTATTTTATTTTCTTTGGATTGATTAATTGTCTTAGCCCTTACTTTACCTCTTATAATCTGTTAGGGGCTTTAATCCAGCCATTATTACAAACTTTACCTACCTTCCTTTACTTGACCAATATGAATGTCCTTGTGTTAAAGGCCCTAATTTATAATAACCTACCCTGAAGCCTCAGAGCTTACACCTTCAAATGTCCATAATTCTGAAAATAGAAAGAAGGCAGGTACAAGGTCTCCAGGTTCTGTTCTCAGTTGTTCAGACACTCTGAAACAATTTTGAAGTAGTAATTATCAATACGTGTCAACTTACAGTTAGATTAGTATATATTTTTCTTTTTTTACAAATAAACACAGATAAAGATTACTTATTGATTTATTGGCTTGACTATAGTTGTTAATTTTATTAAAGTAAAAACTACTAGACTATTATTAATCATTAATCCAGTTGTAGTTATAGCCTTAGAGGCAATAAATTAACATCATCCCAAGACAAATTACAATAGTTGGTGTTTACTTTGTTTTTATCCCTGTACCTGACATGTCTTTCCCAGCTCATGGCCACCTTGAATCATAATTTTTATGATGGGAGAGAGCTCTGATGATTCAGATGTTAACCTTGTGCTAAAAGCCTAAATACATAACTTTAAAGAAGCATATCCTACCTCTTATTTTACAGAAAAACTGTCTTGCTAGCACCAGAGAAGATCTTTCTAAAGGAATTTTCCTTCTTAGCAAGAACAGCCCTGAGTTAGCCCTTTCTGCTCCTTCTCAGACCCAGCTTTCTGATTTTGCAGTTACTGTCTAAATTTTCTGTCCCTCTTTGGTGCTTGACAGGGAAACATATCTCAGGAATACCAAAAAACACCCCAGAAAGACAGCATAAACCCTCTTTGTAATGGTGAAGACTCGCTGAAATTTTGAAGTGTTGATAAAATGGGGAATTAAAATCCAAATCCTGAAAGCATTTAATGACTTCAAAATTCTCAATGGCAAAATTTTCAAATTATAAACTCCAAGTAGAAGCATTGGGAAAAGACAACCAAGAAAAACTAAGTATAAAATTAATTAAGGCAACAATTTGAGGAAATGAGACTGGATTTTGCAAATAAATAATTTTGCAAATTGGCTCAATAATTTCCTCATTTTTGGGCTTGGGGGCTGCATCAAGCAGAGCAGAGACCACAGACCCCACAAAATTAACCATGGGACTTACAAGAACTGTACAGGAATATATTTGAGCAAAATTTTCATTTTCATGGAGGAGTTTTGGCTGAAAACTGTTAACTGAGATTTTTCAAATACTTATGGTTTTTATTGAATTACTGGTGCAGTTCTGAGCTCCAGCCTACCTCATATGGGTGTTTTGAAGGAATGCTTGCATCATCAAGGGGGATTTTAAAAACTGAGCCACCTGAATTGGCCAAAAATTTATGATGTTGTACTTTGATTTTGGGGCTAAAAACCACCAAATTACCTGATTTCTGGTTTTAAGGCTTTAAACAACTTTTTCAACTTTTGTCAGAATATTCACACGTTTGGCCACAACCCAATTCTTGTCACTTGTTTGTTTAAGGTCCTTATAATACTTTTAAGGACATTTTTTTGGTCCTTAACCTTTTTCAAGATTCTTCTTTTTCTTTAATTGCTCCTAGTATCTTTTCAAGGAATATTCACTTTATTTATTTTTATCCTTGGGGTTAAATCAACAATACTTCCAAACAAGCTTTTCCCTAAATTTCCTGGCTTTTACTGTTAAAATTAACCTATTTCAACGGTTAGTTTTACTTTCAAAGTTATCTTTATCCTCAGAACGGTCTCAACCCTTCTATCTTTTTGCTAGGGTTAGTATCATTTAGTCCAAACTTGTTACCTTTTGCTTTCCACCTTGGCTTACGCCAGCACTTTGGATCTGATTTTTATGTCCTCCCGCTCTCTCTTTTGCTCTATATTTAAACTCCCAAAACAAGCTGCTGTTTTGTGTGTTTTCCTTTATCATTCTGCTTAACTTTTAAAGGTTAATTCATCAAAAATATGTGCTTGTTTGTCTCTTTCACCTTCCAAACCATCTAACTACCTTTAGTTAGTCTCTTTTCCCCCAAACATCACCTCAATAACCAGGCTTCAATAAAAAGCCTGAGTTCTATAAAATTTCAACTTAAGTTGAGATTGTTTGACTTGCACCCAAAAAGGTACATGTTAGATTCTGTGGCTTGTTTTTTCTTTTCTTCACTCTTGCATCTTCCCTTGTAGTTCCATGATTCCATTTGATTATATTTTTCAACAGTTGGGTAATTTTTATAGTGGGACCATACTTTGATTGTGGATAGTTTTAATCCACCAGCTAGTGGAGATCACTTCCCAGACTTAGAAATTGAATTTTTAACTAAATTGTCAGTCATTAAGACTGGCCTTTATTTTTTTTCTTAGGATTAATAAACCGCCTTAGCCCTTACTTTACTTCATATAAGCTTTTAGGAGCCTTTTTCTGGTTATTGTTGCAAAACTTACCCACTTTTCTATATTTAACTAATATAAACATTCCTGGGTTGAAGGATTTAGTTTACAAACATTTGCCCCAAGCCTTCAGACCTTACACCCTTTGATGTTTAAATTTCTGAGGGCGTAAATTTCAGATAAGATGTGTCAGGGCCCAGATTGCCCTGGACAGTCAGCTGGCCTCCCTAGAGGTGAAAAAACCCACATCTTGGGAACCCACACAAAGTATCTTCCAGGGCAAGAAAACCCCCCCTTTCAACTAGCAAATGGCCTGGGATTTAAGAAGCACACAAACCTTATACCTGGCTTTGATTCTATTATCAAATTTGGGCCACTCACCTATCAGGAAATGGTACATCAGGAGTGTGATTGTTTTATTGTGCAATCAGGCAATATATTAGTCACAGGATCTATAAATAACTGTGGTACCTTGGCATGCTGAAGTTCAAGAAAGGTTCATGTTATAGCAACCAATGAGTTTCTATTCCTTGGCCCAAGTATGCAAATTCTGGTGAAAAGTGTCAGTTCAACTGAAATTAATGCCATCAGTTCTCTGGTGGCACAAAAGGCCACAGAACTACCAGTAAGTATAAGTAGTGAGGAGGAGAAGCCCTCCTCACGGTGACATCTTCAAATTAAACAATGTTATGCCCAGGATTCATTATTTTCTTGTAAGAACTATCTACTTTTTCACCAATATAACTATTCTGTTTGCATTTATTCATAACTCCACTACACTTTGCCACCCACATATCTGCTCCCTCCTGGCCACCAAGAGTGATCATTTTGCCCTCCATGCTGGAGATTTCTCCTACTCCCCCCTGACAACTGTGCCTCCTGCCCAGGACTTCAGTAAGTTGGGGTTTGTCTATATCACAGTATTGGGGCTGACCAACCAAGTTGTGCCCCATACTGGGAGTTGGCGCCCCCTAGCTACTGCAGTCAACTCCCTGGTCAGAATTGTGTCTATTGTGTACATGGCCTCCCAGGCCCAGCCTGCCTCCCTTGTGGGAGTCCAGTCAGACTCTGATATGGGCTTTAAAAGTATGTCAATCATAAAAAAACTAGTAACCCTGGGCCCTTATTATTATTTGATTATAGGGGCATCTTGTATGCTTTTATTTTTGACCTCAGCTTACCACCTAAGACAGTATATGACCAAGAAACAAGAAAATAACAAAAGCCAAGAAGAAATTGTTGCCAAGCCATCCCAGGTCCAGACTGTGAAAATCTCCACTTTGAACCAAAATGCTGCTGCCCCTACAAACTTTCCTGAGCTGCCAAAAATGGACTTGGCTGGTTTCAGAAAAGGAATGATCATGATAAATGCCCTGTTTGTGATAGTCCACATGTTTGGTGGTTTGCAGGTGGGGCTAATGTTGGCCAAGCAAAAGTTTGGTTGTTTGTTGCAGGTAGAGGCCTAGTAGGGATTGATGGCTACTAGGGATAGTAAGGCCTAGCTAGTAGGTGTAAAGACTACTAGAGGCAGATGTTGCCTCCACCCAGCAGAAGATATTGGCTACTGTGAGCTAGAGTTCTTCACCTAGAAGGGAACTGTGGCTGCAAAAGGGTGAATAATCAGATAGCTAGCAGGTAACTTTATCTGTTTGAGGTGGAGAAAGTTTTGGACCCCTAGCGGGTAACGCAGGCTACCAGAGAGGGGAAGAGCTCTGAGGGCTCTACATACCCTGATACGCTTACAGGAGGTCTGTGAGCAAACATCCTATCTAACAGACTGGTAGGATGTCTTTGTTTATGCCCCTATGGGAGCTTTTGGGGAGAACCCAGAGTGAGCATTGGAGGGTATAGATTTTCTTGGAGGTGTCACCAAGACAGTTTGCTCTGGGAAGCAAGCTGCAGAACTTGGTGTGATCAGGCCTCTAGGAAGTAGAGCTGATTACTCTGCAACTGAAAGCCCAGACTTAATCACCTGGGTGAATAAAAACAACAAATAGGCTGTGAGAATCTATGGTTGGATGGCTTAAGTGGAATGCCACTTGCAAGGGCCCAGTCAAATGCCAGTTTGATGTAGACTCATGCCTGGGTCTACAGGTTCTGGTAACAGGGGCTGAGATAAAGAACTGAGGTAGTTCACAGAATCAGCAGAGAAGACTAGTGAGAGGAACTGTTTGATCACAGAGAAGGCTAGTTGAAGGACTGTTGGTTCATATTAAAGTTTGGAACCAAAATGGTTCATTGTGCAGGTGGAACCAAGATGGTTCCTAGTGAGGATAAGTGGAAGCGCTCAAAAATCATGATGCAGAAGTAGCTGGTCATGATAAAGGAGTAGCCAGAGGACTGATAGGCTGTTTAAAGACTGGAAAGGAGCTTTTCTGTGAACTAAGATGGACTGTTTGCTGGTTAAGCTGAAGAGCTGGAAGATATGGTTGAAGAGCTAGCTGAAGAACCCAAAGATGATGGTGAAGAACTAGTGGTCCGGAGAAATGAGCTAAGATTTTTCTGAACTGATTTGCCAAAGTGGGAAAATTTAGAATCTTTTGCCTTGGTTTAGTAGTAAAATTAAGAAGAAATGTGGATAGAATTGTGGGTAAGATATTTATTTATTTATTAAGTTCCTAGGATAAATGAAGGTATATTGCTATGAGAGCTGGATACAAAGTTGTTTTGATGGGATGTTTTCCTTGGATTTTACAATATTTGTAAATATATGGGGAAAAAGTTGAAGAGTTCCAGAAAGAGCAATTTAAATAGTATTCTACTATTTAAATGTATTTAGGTTGAATGCAGGAAAGACTGGTGCCAGAATAATGTACTGGTTAACACTTTGGTGTGTGATGAGTTGTCAATTTGAACGGTTTGAGCAATGGAAATTAATTACTTAGTTGGATCCTGGTGGAACTTCAGAAATGGTCAATCTCTGCGCTCTGCATTCATTTGTTGAGTTCTGGCAGGCTTCCTGATGAAAATGCTTGGTTGGAAGCCAAAAGCTTAAAGTATAAGCAAGGAAATAGTGAATTAATACTTTAAGCTTTTGAGAAAGTAAGTATGTAAGCTTAAGTTATTATAGGAAAAAGTGAGCAGTAATGGTTTAAGCTTCTGAAGAAAGCTATTTTAAAGGAGGAACTGTTGGGAAAAGGACACTATAAGAAGGTGGCTGGCTGGAAAGTTACAGGGTCTTTCTGGGTCTTTTTGGAGGTTTTTTCCAGGCCTTTTGAGTTTCTGCCAGTAGGTTTTTGGAAGCCTTTTGATCACCAGCAGGAGCTTGGTTGTACTTATACAAGTGGAATAAAAAAGCCAATGGAGCTTTAAAGAGAGCTGAAGCCCACAATAACAGAGCAGGAGCCCAAGAATAAGAAGCTGGATCCTAAGCGCGGCGCCAGAGTCCAAGTTTAAGGTGCAGGAGTCCAAGTCTAAGGAGCAGAAGTCCAAGACTAAGGTGCAGGAGTCCAATACCAAGTACAAGGAGTCCAAAATATTGTTGGAGGACTCCAAGTATTGGCAAACCCATATTGTTTCCTTGACCCCCCAGGCCATATACCAGAAGGTTTCTAAAGGGATCTTCCTTCTGAGAGTGAATAAAAGCCCTTTTCAACCCCTATACATATTTCTGAGATACATTTTACCTTACTAGAGAATGACAATCCCTTCCAGCTGGTCCCTGGCTATGATCCAGGACACACTTTGGGGACTGGTGGACAGGAACTCTACACTGTTCCATTCCCACCCCAAGAGCTTCAGAGACAACACTCAGAAGGTTATGATGGTTGTCGCCCAACTGAAGGATGACTCTAGATAAACCTTCTTGACCAGCCTAGAGGAAGACCTAGATCTCATACTCTCCTACAAACAATTCCTGGAGAGAATGAACTATGCAACCACCCCTGCTGGAGCCAAGATTCAAGCCTACATGGGGCTCATTTGCCTGACCCAAAGAAGGGACAATATGGAGACCTACCTACAAAGATTCCTACACCTGGAGAGGCTGCCATAATTCCTGATGGCATATCAGGATTGCACTTCAGAAATGGTCTGAATCCACACCACGTCAGCCTAATGAGACACCACTAATGTGACCTCCCCAAAGATGAGCTCCTGGCTATTGCCAGAGACATGGACTTCAGTCAACCACAAGGATATCACGCTGGTCAGCCCTAGAACAACCAAACCCCTGGTGCTAGTAGGCCCCATCTGAACATGACCCCAGAGGAGTACCAACACCACATCAGAAGTGGATTATGCTTATATTGCCACCAGAGTGGCCACTTATCCAAGGAATGCACTAGCTGCTTCAATGGGACCCAAGGAGCCACCATTTTGGCAATAAACAACAATTCCCAGTACTATCCTATAGTTGACACTACATTATGCTACCATGACCACAAGGTGAACACTGTGGCCCTTCTAGACAGTGGGGCAACCCTCAATTACATGGAACATAGCCTAGCTGAGAAACTGGGTGTAATAATCCAGGGAAACTCCCAACTGGTGACCTTGGGCAACAAGACAACAGACCTTTTACACAAATGCAAATAGTCTGTCTCCCTGAAGTTAAATGGGAGACTCCTGCCCACCAGATTCTACGTCATGGAGAAGCTCCCCAAACCTGTAGTGATAGGTTTTGAATGGTGGGTTGACCACCAATTGAACTTGGACTATAAGAACCATCAAGTGACTGTCACTCATGAGAGCCAAACCTTAGAGGTCCCCTGACTGAACCCTCAGCAGACTCTTGAGTTAAACAACATCACCATGGAATCCTGCAAAGCTAAGATCCCAAAATGTTTGAAGCCTTGGGAGTCTGTCTTCTCAGAAGAAGAAGCCACCACCTTGCCTAAACACAGTCAGTTTGACCATTCTATTGACCTCCTCCCTGGAACCCAACCTAAACATGGACCTGTCTATAGTTGTAACATGAAGGAACAAGCCACCTTAAGAGAGTACTTAGACAAGATGTTGAAGAAGGGATATATACGCGTCTCCAAATCTCCTTGTTTGTCCCCTTTACTGTTTGTCAAAAAGAAGGGCAGCAACCTACGTCCTTGTGTCAATTACCAGGACCTAAACAGCATCACAGTGAAAAACAGATATCCTATACCCAATGCTGAAGACCTCTCAGACCAGCTTTCAGGAGCCAATATCCTCTCAAAGGTTGATTTGAGGGATGCCTTTAACCAGATCTGGATCAGGCCTGGCAACAAATGGAAAACTGCCTTCAAGACTAGGCAAGGTCTCTTTGAATACTTGGTTATGCTGTTTGGGTTGTGCAACGTGCCCAGCACCTTTTAAACTATGGTGGATGTGGGCTTGAGAGGACCCAAGTATCAGTGTTGTGTAGCCTACTTAGATGACATCCTCATTTACAGTTGCACCCCTGAGGAACATGTTGAACACCTTCAAGCTGTCCTAAAACGCTTCAAGAAACACAGAATCTTTGTTAAGCTTCATAAATGTGAGTTCTCCCAAGAAGAAGTAGAGTTCTTGGAATACAATGTGCTGAAAGGAAGATTTTTTATGAAACCTTACAAAATAGAGACTGTGACGTCATGGCCTGAACCTAAGAACCACAAGGAATTCAGAAGTTTTCTGGGCCTGGAAAATTTTTGCCAGGGATTTGTCCAAAATTTTTCTTCAATCTGCTTGCCCTTGATCCGCCTTACCTCTAAGAAGTACCCCTTTGTGCGGAAAAACACTGCCAAATCTGCCTTTGAGTTGCTAAAAAGCACCTTTGTGCCTGCCTCTGTCTTGGCAATGCCAGTTTACAATAAGCCCTATATTGTGGAAGCAGAAGCCTCTGACTTTGCATTGGGGGGTGCTGCTTCAGAAGGGGCATGATAGTAAGCTTCACCCTGTAGCCTACTGCTCAAAGAAGTTTAATCTGCCTGAGTTGAACGACCCCATCTATAATAAAGAGATGCTTGCCATTGTCCAGTCCTTGAAAAATTGGAGAAGATCTGTGTGACACCAACCACCCAGTGAAAATCATGCCTGATCATAAGACCTGACATACTTCTTCAGACTGTAACAACTCAACCAGTGCCAATATAGATGGGCCCTATTCCTAGCAGATTATAACTTATCAATCAGCTACAACCCTGGCAAGATTAATATTGTACCTAACACCATAATCCAAAAAGCATACCTTTTTCCTAGTGCTAAAGATATTGAGGAATTCAACACTAAATCCCTGCTGTCTCTAAACATGATTAAAACAACACTCCCATTCCTAAGACTAGCCAGTAGAAGGAAAGAAATCCAACTAGCTCAGACTTTAAACAAGCACTGCATCTTCATTATGGAAGACTTAAGGAAAGATATCAACACTCAATACTACCAAACTGGTTACTCCCTACATAGTAACACCTTACAACTACATGGACACACCTATGTACCAGAAGGCCCACTACTCTTAGAGATACTGAAGGAATACCACAACTCCCCCATGTCAGGACACCCTGGGTGTAAAAACCCCTCAAAGGAATCCAGAGAGCCTACATGTGGCCCAGGATGAAGCCAGATATTGAAGGATACCTCAGTGGTTGCAAGACAGGTGGATTTACTAAGCCCAAGCAAGGAAAGCCAGAAGGATTACTACAACCCGTTCATATTGCAGAAGGCCTTGGAATTCAATATCAATGGACTACATTATGGAGCTGCCTAATTCAAATTAATTTAATGACATCCTTTTAATTGTCAACTGCTTCACCAAAATGACTCACTTCATTCCAACAACAACCAAAGTAACAGCAAAGGAAACTGCCACTCTATTCCAGAATAGATTATTCATGAACCACGGACTCCCACAAGAAGTGGTCTCAGACAGAGGCCCACAATTCACCTCCAAGTTTTGGGCCCAAATCCTAAAGGACTTGGGAATAAAAAGATTGTTGTCTACTACATATCACCCCCAGATCAACAGATAGACCAAGAGAGTAAACCAGGTACTCAAACAGTACTTATGATGCTATGTTAACTCAGAACAGAACAATTTGGTAACCCACCTACCAATGGCTCAGCTTGCATACAACAACCAAGACTACAGCTCCACTGGTATGTCCCTCACCAAAGCCAACTACATATTCAACCCCACATGGGATGCCCCCCACAGAGGAAGCTGACAACCCCAAAGGACAAAACTGGGTCAGCAACATCCACGCATGCCAAGAAGAATGTGATAAGAACCTGAGAAGAGTAGTACAAGTATACAAGGATTTTGCCAGCAAGAAACAAAGCCCTGGCCCCCAATTAAAGTAGGAGAACTTGTGTACCTCAGCACAAAGAACATCAAGACCACTGCCCCTTGCGCTAGCTTGAGCCCCTAAACAAACAGGTCCTTCCAAGGTCTTACAACGCATTGGTACTGTAGCCTACCAATTAGAACTGCCCCTGGATGGAAGATTCACAACATATTCTACTGCTCCCTGTTATTGAAAAAGAAAGGACCTTCTCTCCTTCACAAGATAGTGAGAACAGCTCCCCACCCATCAAAATAGGAAGCTTCACGGAACACGAGGTTGAAGCCATCCTGGGACACAAACTCTGATACCAAAAACCTCACTTCCTGGTCAAATAGAAAGGATACTCCATGAAGAGAATACTTGGGAACCAGAATCCAACCTGGAGAGTGCTGCCACCCTACTGAAGGAATATAAGTCTCAGAATAAAGAGTTGTTCTCTGCAAGCTCAACTATGGTAGGGGATGATCTCAGGGCCCATATTTCCCTGGACAGTCAGCTGGCCTCCCTAGAGGTGAAAAAACCCACATCTTGGGAACCCACACAAAGTATCTTCCAGGGCAAGAAAACCCCCCTTTCAACTAGCAAATGGCCTGGGATTTAAGAAGCACACAAACCTTATACCTGGCTTTGATTCTATTATCAAATTTGGGCCACTCACCTATCAGGAAATGGTACATCAGGAATGTGATTGTTTTATTGTGCAATCAGGCAATCTATTAGTTGCAGAATCTATAAATAACTGTGGCACCTTGGCATGCTGAAGTTCAAGAAAAGTTCATGTTATAGCAACCAATGAGCTTCTATTCCTTGGCCCAAGTATGCAAATTCTGGTGAAAAGTGTCAGTTCAACTGAAATTAATGCCATCAGTTCTCTGGTGGCACAAAAGGCCACAGAACTACCAGTAAGTATAAGTAGTGAGGAGGAGAAGCCCTCCTCACGGTGACATCTTCAAATTAAACAATGTTATTCTCAGGATTCATTATTTTCTTGCAAGAACTATCTACTTTTGCACCAATATAACTATTCTGTTTGCATTTATTCATAACTCCACTACACTTTGCCACCCACATATCTGCTCCCTCCTGGCCACCAATAGTGATTATTTTGCTCTCCATGCTGGAGATTCCTCCTACTCCCCCCTGACAACTGTGCCTCCTGCCCAGGACTTCAGTAATTTGGGGTTTGTCTATATCACAGTATTGGGGCTGACCAACCAAGTTGTGCCCCATATTGAGAGTTGGTGTTCCCTAGCTACTGCAATAAACTATCTGTTCAGAATTGCACCTATTGTGTACTTGGCCTTCCAGGACTGGCCTGCCTCCTCTGTGGGAGTCCAGCCAGACTCTGGTATGGGCCATAAAAGATGGAATCATCTGCAACACTCTTTAAACTAAAAAAATTAGCTCATACATTAGAGGAAGGATATGTCTTGGCATACTATCAGGACCATCATTCTTAATGATCATATCACAAAGATAAATTATATGGATCAGTTGGATGAAGAGGTGGTTTCAGTTGATCAAGAATTTAATAATTCACTTCTTGACTTTGATAATGTTAAGACATTCTAACCAGGAGCCAAATTTGAACATGGAATCTTATTCAGAGCGTGAAACACCTTTCAGATCAAAAGCAAAAGTATTGAAACTAGATTCCACTATACACCCAGTTGAAGAAATAATTATTTCCAGCCAATCAGAGGCCTCAGAGGCCCAAGATAATGCATTTAACCACCCACTTGATCTTGCAAGCTCTGTAGTTGATGTTATTCTTGTTAATACTGTTAAGTTATTTTAATCATTTTTGCAGTTTATTTTTAACCTGTTTACAGCAGTGAGAGATGATGAAATTGTTTTCTATTTTTCAGCAAGTTGAAGCTGTCATAAAAAAGCTGTGCTGTTTGAGATAAGTTTAAACCAAACAATCTTTTTGCTAAGTGATGCATTACAGTTAAAACTCCCTCTTAACTTCTCCATTTCCCAAATCTATATAGGCCTAAAAGCCATGCTTATGGCAAGTGCTCAATCAATAAAGACCTTAAGCCATATAGTTTCTTTAATTTTTTAAGGCTTTCTTAGAACATCCATGAAACTCCCTAATTGTTCCCTTTCTTGGGAAATTAGGCTCAAATGGTTTCTGTAGATTCAGAGCCTAAAGGTAAAAATGCGGGATTGTCAAATTATTTTGCATGAACTCACCAACTTACTGGAATATTTTTCATCCTTTTATAAAAATCAAGTTGTTCTGGGATGAAAATTACTCCATTAAGTTGGTGAGTTCACGCAAAAGAATTTGACAATCCTGCATTTTTACCTTTAGGTTCTGAATTTACAGTAATTCTATTCCTGATTTGTACTTCAGTACAATCCTCTGTACAGATGAAGACTAATCCAGGATCTGGTACCAGCATCAAATACTCCAATAATGGGAAGTGGGCTCCTTTAGTACCTGGGAAGTGGTATACTGCCTCCTTGTTGTTGTGATCTGAGGCACAGCACAGAGTCACAACAGGAAATCCTAACCTTAGAATTGGATTTGTACTAAGTCTCAGTTAGAATGGAAAAGAAGGCTATACAATTACCTTGTGGCCCTGAATGAATAATATCTGCTAGACATGGATAGAGAGGCGCCAAAGTACGTAGAAACACAAAGACAAAAATGTGAACAGAACTTAATTTTTATTGGTAGAAGTGAAATGGAATATATACTGTGTAGCTTTACCACAAAACAGTACATGGACAGTAGGATCACTTGCCACAAGCATGAGTGGGGCAAGTGAGTTGCGCAGAATCAGGAAACCAAACAATTGCATTTCCCAATTTGGAGCCAGCCTTATTTCAAAGGGCAAAAGTGAAAGAGAGGGATTTGTCCTTGAAATAACCCAACAAAGGCAAAATCAAAACATGGTAAATGGCGGCATTCACAACATTGCCCCCCTCTAGATTGGCCTTAGGGGGTAGTACTTGCGGAGGAACTTGACGTACATGCAAGCAAATGGTTGACCACTAGAGAGGAGTTTCACAGTATACTCTGACCCTTTCTTGAAGGTCACTTCTAAGGGCCCAATCCACAACAAGTCTAGCTTATGAGTGCGTCCTCCTACTCTATATTGATAGTAAAGAACGTGGTCCCCAATGTTGAACTCAGGCAGGGGAGATCTTCCAGCATTGTCAGGGGAGAGCTCAAGCAGCTTAGTCTTATAGGCAGACATGTAGGCAGAGGCCCTAATATCAATTATTTGATTGACTAAATCTTTGATATGATCATAAGGGTTCATGGCCTTATCAGAGGAGAGTAGGGGGGCCCCAAGAGCAACAAAGTGGTAGCTTCACAACCATACAATATAGCAAAAGGGGAATACCCAATGACACAATGTTTGCTAAGGCAATAGGTAAAGAGAGCAGCAGGTAAGTATAGATCCCAGTTGGCAGCATCAGAATAAGTGAGTTTCCTCATGATAGAAACCAGAGTTGAATTTGCGCGCTCAACAGCCCCATTAGTGGAAGGATTATAGGGGGCAGAGAAGGACTGGTGAGACCCCAAGGCTTCAACAACAGAGGTTACTAACTTGGCGTTGAAGTTAGTCCCATTTTCAGACAACAACACTTGAGGGTAACTGTGGCAAAAGAATGCATCTTGCAGCAGAAAGGCGGTGGCTGTCTTGGCAGGGATGTCTTTGGTAGGGTGCGCTTCTACCCACTTGCTAAAATGATCAACAGCAATTAGGATAAAGCGGCAACCAGAGCAGGAGCAAGGGAGAGATCCCATAGCGTCAATACTGACAGTGTGGAAAGTGTGTTGAGGGGGGACTAGCTTGAACTTGTGGGCAGAAGCTTGAGGCTGTTGGAGCTGGCAATCATGACAACTAGCAACAACATCTGGGATCAGAAGGCAAAGATTTTCCCAGAAGTAGTTCTTCTGGAGCCAGGCATAAGATTTGGCAATGCCTCCATGACCTGTCTCCTTATGAGCTTGAAGTATCACTGAAAGGCAACAACTAGGCTTGACATAAGGCAAGTAGTGGTCTTTTACTTTCTTGAAAAGCTGATTGTCACAAATGAGCGTGCCTTTGGATAATCTAGAAAGGGCAACTTGGACTTCTTCTGTCTTGTTCTCCCACAAAGAAGGATGTCCAATTAGTTTGTATAACCTGTCAGTCTCAGCAGGGTGGAGAGTAAGGATAGACATTCTGCACAGCCCATCAGCATTCTGATGTTGAATCCCGGGACAGTGCAGCACAGTGAAGTTGCATCCTTGCAGGCGGAGAGCCCATCTAGCAAGTTGTCCTTTGGGTTCCTTAAGTTGTTGTAGCCATTTGAGCAAAGCGTGGTCAGTAACCACAGTGAAATGGGTGTGATAAACGTAATGGTGGAACTGCTTGATGGCATGCAACACAGCAAGGCACTCTTTCTCTGTTATACTGTAATTCTTCTCATGCTTATTCAGGACACAAGAGGTATAAGCTACAGGGTGATCCACACCCTCATCATCCAGTTGAGCCAAGATGGCTCCAATGGCCAGGTCACTAGCATTGGTATATAGGATGAATTCCTTATTGTAGTCAGGTATACTAAGATAGGGGACTCCTTAAGTTTTTGCTTGAGGGTCTCAAAGGCTTGCTGCTGGCTTGTGGTCCATTTGAAAGGGACATTGTGTAGCAGCTGAACCAAAGGTTTGCTAGTGTCAGCAAAATCAGAGATGAATTGTCTGTAGTTTTTCATCATGCCCAGAAAGACTTGGACTTCTCATAATTTTTTTGGCAGAAGAATTTTGTTGATGGGATCAACTTTCTTAGTCATGGGGCAAATTCCAGTCTGAGTCACCTCATGTCCCAAGAACTCAAGGTGTTCCTTGAAGAAGGCACCCTTAGATGGTTTTAACCTAAGTCCAGCTTCTTAAATCTTAATGAACACTTCTTTGAGATGGGCCAGGTGGTCAGTAAAGGTAGCTGTTATGCCCTGCCCCAAAGGGAAGGCTCTTTAAGTTATTTTAGCTTTAATTGTTTTTGCTTGGTTTAATCTTCTATATTTATAAATATTGGAATTTTAAATTAAGAGTCAATATTTAAGTATTTTAATTTAATTTATCTTGTTTTTGCGCTATTTGTGTTTGAATTGTTGTTGTTGTCATTATCACTCTGTCTTCCTACTCTATATTACTATATATTTCTACTTTAAGTTAGAAAATTTTATTTCTCTTGACCTTTCAAAGCTCCTGCTCACACCGTTGCCGCTCTCCAGCTTTTACATTGCTGATCTGCAACTCCTGTTGGGCTTGGCAGTTCTTCTCCTCCAGGTTCTTGTCTAAACTTCTCCAGTTGCTCCTGCCCTTGTCTTCTTTTCTCCTTGCCCATCAAATTACCAACTGGAAAGACTTTAGTATAAATAAAGAGCTTATAAATAGTAGGCTTTAAGCCAAAATTCTATTTGATTTCTATCCTTCAATCTTTATCAAATTTAAACTTGAAATCTTAATTTTTAGAAATTTATACATTTTTATTAATTTGGTTTTTAAGTTTAGTCTTTTCTTTTCTTGAACAAATGGAACTTGTAAAACAACAAGCCTTAGACTTGTTGTATCCATTGTTTTCCCTTAAGTAATATTTTAATAGTTATATGTACCAATTTGCTGATGGAGAATATCCAAATATTGACATTCCTTTAGTTAGAAATCATTCACTATTAAACACCTTATTCTATCTTCTTTGCTTAGGGTTCTTAAACTCCATCACTCCTTTTGTGACTCAGTATAGATTTTTAGCAGGATTCTGTAAGATTATTTTTCAGACAGTTCCAACCTTTTTATACCTTTTAAATCTGAATCCTAATGCCTTACACGCTCTGGTTTATAACCTTGCACCACTATGGGCAAGAAATTCCAGTAGCACTAAAGACAGTTATATCATCTAAGTACACTAGGACACACAAGAGCTTCAGATCACATAGAATGGAGTCCATGGCTTGCTGGAAAGTAGCTGTAACGTTGCAGAGCCCTTGTGGCATTTGTGTAGGCTCAAACAACCCTCACAAGTGATGAGGGCAGCCTTATGTCTATCCTCAGGGAAGAGATCAACTTGCCAGTACCCAGAAGCTAGGTCCATAGCAGAGAAGAGCTTGGAGCCCCCAAGGCGGCAGAGAGCATCATCAATGCAAGGTAAGGGGTAGGAATCCTTTTTGGTTAAAGAATTCAGTTGTTAATAGTCCACCACAATATAATAACCTCCATCCTTCTTCTTCAGTATGAGCAAGGGGGAGGCCCACAGACTTTGGGAAGGGGCAAGCAATCCAGCTTCTAGAAGTTTTTTGAGCTCTTTAGACACCTGAGCATCCTCTACGCGGCTGCAGTGATAGGGTTTAGCGCAAAAGGGGGGAGCGTCACCAGTATCAATCTGGCAAATGACGCCTTTGGCTAGACCATAATCAGTGCTGTCCTTAGCAAAGGTATCTGAAAACTGATCCAGTAGGTCAAGCACCTATTTCTGCTGAACTGGAGACAGCTGCGGGAAATCCTGAGAAGTGAACAAGGATAGGACTTGAGGTTTGTATTCAGGTAAATTAAAGTCTTGGAACGTACCAAAGGGATGTAGAGATAGGATGACAGGAGCACTCAACAAATTGCCATAGCCAACAACCTGTCCTCTAGACACATGTATGGGGAGAGCAGTTAAGTTGGCAACCAGAAATTGAACATGGTCTTTATGAGAGACATCTAAGATTCCTGGGCAGAGATAGGGTTTGTTGTGTCCTAGCAAGGGAGGAGAGTATAACTCTAGGAACATACACTCAGGTAGCTCATACAATATTTGGGAGTCTAGGATAGCCTGAGATCCAGGGGGAATTGTTACAGCAGAAGTGGCCAAGAGGGGAACCCTTTTAGACTCAGGACATGCCATAGGAGGGCACTTCATGTTGGAGGAATGGGTACAGTATTTTAGAGAGAGAAAACCAGTGGGATATTCTAAGGCACATGTCTTGAGGTGCTTCCTGGGAACTTTAACTGGCTCTTCAAAGATCAGAGGGACCTTGTATCCTAAGATATAGAGGTAGCTGTCCTTTAAGTTGATAATCCCATTATATTCCCTAAGGAATTGAGTACCAACTAGGAAGCTGTAACTCTCATTCTACAAGACAATGGCAGGCGCAGCAAAGAGTAGCTTGCCAAACCTCATGGGAAAAGCAGAATAAGCTCATATATCCTGAGTCATAAATAGCCCAGCTGTGCTATATGGCTGATGATAGTTAAGGTTGGGAGCAAGTTTAAGCTTCTTGAAAAGCTTCAAGAAGACAACATTCACAGGAGATCCAGTGTCCAAGACGGCCTTAATATTCACCTTTTGGATGAAGATTTCCACACAAGTGGTAGTACAACCAAAGGGGGGGGAGGACAGCCAGAATGTCTTGGGCTTCTGCCAGTTCCTTGTCCCATTTTTCAATCATGCATCTTAGGCCTGGGAATTCCTTATAGACTGTCTGGAGAGGGAGCAAGACTGAAACATTTTTGAACACAGCGTCAGCAACTTCAGCAACTTCCTTGGACAACTCTACAAGCACAGAAAACCTCTTAGCTTGAGTGAGGTATGGACAGGAGACAACCTCTTTGGCTTCAGGAAGAGACCTGGCAGCCGTTGTAGTTTTCCCAGAACGTAGCTTATAAGGGACAGCAATAGTTTCAGGGACAGTCTGGACTGAATATTCATAGGCGTCAGGATCTTCCATATCAGAATTGTCCAGGTCAGAGTCATCAAATATGTTGTGAAACAGCAGAAGAATGGGAGGAGCCTCAGTGTCAGAAGGCTCAGAGTCAGCAATGGAAGGGGGAATCAAAGGAGACTGGGAAGAATTGTCAACCAAGAGCCTCTCTGCCTCTAGGTTGACTGTTCTTTTCCCACCTGTTCTTTGGGGTCAGTCTCTTCAACTCAAGGATTAGTGAAGACTCTGGAATGGTGACCTATCTGTCCACATTTATGGCAACCCTGATGTTAAGGAGGATTCTGTGAGTTCATGGTGAGGATACACAGGCCACGTGAAGACAAATCAGAGGTAAAAGCAGCACAATTCTCCTGCACAACTGCCCCAGAATGGGTAAGGTGCATATCCTGCAACAGTTTCTTTATGCTCTTCATGGAAGAAAGCATGGCCTTATGGACTTTGAAGTGAAGACACAGGAGCTGGTTAACCTTGAGGGCTTGAGCGCAAGCCATGTACGCTTCATGTGCGGTCAACTGGTGGCTTGTGATCAGTTGTTGTCCTTCCATATAGAATCTATCTGCAAAATCAGCTAGAGTTTCCTTAGGTTTGAAAGCAATGTGCATGAAGGCGTCCTTCTTCACTTCTAAACTAAGGTCACCACCAAATTTATCAATCAGCAGTTTCTTCATATCTTCCCAGGTCTCAATGGTGAGCAGCTCCAGAACTACTACCTATTGACAGGTTGGGTGCAGACAGGTTAGGATTTATTCCTTCTTGACCTCATCCAGGGCTCTTCTCATGGCAGTTTCATAGATAGTTAGGAAAGCTGCAATGGTCGAGGTTTTGGGGTCAAAGACTTGCTTAAAGGTAGGCTTGAAATGTGTCTCTGGGGTTGGGCCACCATTGTTGCTATCAAGTACATTTATGCGTGGGGAGAATTCTGCTTTGGATTCAGTGGTGGCTATCTGGCCCACAGCTGGCAAACACTTTCCTCAAGGGTAGTCAAGGTTTCAGCAGTGTGGGTGCCCGTATTATTAGCTAGGGTGGTCTGCTGCTCAGTAACATCCAGGCGCTGACCCTGTGCAGTTACTACTGAGGACAGTTCAGCCAGCTGGGATTTAAGAGACAAACCCACCAAAAGGCAAGGGGAAAACCTGTTGTTCACAGAATCAATTAGCTCACCCATATCTTGTATGTCTTTATCTAGCTCAGAGTGGTCTTGTTTCAAATGATCCACCTTGTTGGCTAGAGCTATCAACTCTCTAGCACAGTAAATGTGGGGGGCTCCCAACAAGCCAGGGCAACAGCTATCTCCACCAGCACCCCAGGCAGACTAACAACAGACGCCAATACCTCACGCAAGGTAGCAATCTCTTGTTGTAAGTCAGCAACCTGAGTTCTCAGAGCAAGCACTTGAGGATCAGGCTGGGGGCTTTGGTAGGGCAATCCTGGCTGCAGGTGGACGCTCTTAACTCTTGAATGGCATCCCATAGTCTCTGTTCCCTATCTGCCAACTCATCAGATGGAGGAAAAGGCAGGGCATCTGATTTAGAGGTAGATAGTTTATTTACTTGAGTCTGAAGTTTGGCAATGATAGCAGCAGTAGCAGCCCTTTCTTGATCAAATTCCTCACCAAGTTTTCAGAAGCCTGTTGCAGCATGAACTGCTACTTGCTGCAACTAGTCAAAGGAGTAAGCACTGAACTTGTTGAGCTGCTGCACAAGCTGTTCAAAGTTGGAGAGATAGGTGTTTAGAGTGAAATCCACTTGGGCGCGCCAGGGCTGTTCCAACTGGTGAAACTCATGTAGACACTCCCTGACATACTTAGGGATGAACTGGCGCATTTTTTCAATGGAATTGACCAAACAGGATTGGGAGGTAACAGAGTTGCGCTGATTGTCAGATACTAAGGAAAACAGGGAGTGAATCCACTGCTGGTAGGCTGTGAACTGATCCCAGTGATGAGTGACAGCGGCTTGTAGAGAAGAGATCTCCTGAACCTGGAGTCCTAAAACCATTTGATGATGGGATAAGGCGGGTTGCACAAAGGTTGACAATAAGTGTTCATCAGAGCCAGCCGCTGAAAGGAGATACTGTGGAAATTGTGGGGCTATAATCAATTTGTAGTACTCTGCTTGGTTGAACTGAAGCTGGAGGTGAGGGATGGCTCCATCACAGGCTATCCCAAGGGCTACTGCCATGACTTGTTCTAAGTTAGGGGTACCCAAAGGGTAAGCTACTAAGTGGGGACCACTCCTGAGGTTCAGCACATTAGGGACAATAGGCGGGTTGGCAATGTCTTCTTCAATAGGAAACCTGGTAATTTCAGGCAAAGTTGGCTCTTGTATGGGAGGAGGCAAAGGTCCTGAAACAGTTGTTGAAAAAGGAATAACTAAGGGGCTTACAGCCCCTGTAGTGAGCACCATTTTTGTTGTGATCTGAGGCGCGGCACAGAATCACAACAGGGAATCCTAACCTTAGAATTGGATTTGCACTAAGTCTCAATTAGAATGGCATGGAAGGCTATGCAATTACCTTGTGGTCCTAAATGAATAAGATCTTCTAGACGTGGCTATAGAGGCACCAACGTACGTGGAGATACAAAGACAAAAATGTGAATAGAACTTAGTTTTTATTGGTAGAAGTGAAATGGAATATACACTGTGTAGCTTTACCACAAAACAGTACATGGACAGTAGTATCACTTTCCACAGGCATGAGTGGGGCATGTGAGTTGCGCAAAATCAGGAAACCAAACAATTGTATTTCCCAATTTGGAGCCAGCCTCATTTCAAAGGACAAAAGCAAAAGAGAGGGATTTGTTCTCAAAATAACCCAACAAAGGCAAAATTGAAACATGGTGAATGGTGGCATTCACGACACTTGTTCTCTACAAATTCTCTCACCAAGCAGAAGCCTCAGCCTGCACCCACAGATTCCTATACTACAAGTCTTTTCTTTCCTTTTGCTTCTGTCTCCTTACTTGCTTTTTTATGAGCTTATTCCTTCTTGGGTTGTTTCAAGCCACTCCTAGATAGATATCAAATTATTGGAGAAACAATTCACTTGGGTATGTTGTCAGTACTCATTGGTTTCATGATTACTGGTTTAAATCTTTCTGCTTTAATTCACCATGTTGGAAAGTTATTTCCTGCAGGGTGGGTTTCTGACATATACCTTCACAACTATCTTCTTCTCTCTCTGTAAGATTATAATGTTATAAGCTCTATGGTAAGTGATTTTATACCAAGGCTTCTAAACCCAAAATATTGATATTGGTTAAATATTAAAATGTAGGCAAGGTTTGAAGGAGTAACTGAATTAATGTGTCACAGTAAATTCCATAATGCCGGGAACTATTCAGACAAGTAAGAAGGCTTGAAAAACCAGAAAGCCTTTAACAAAATTGATCAATTTAACAGATTTAAATCAAACAGTTGATCAAAAATGGGCTACAGCTGCTTCAGTTTGCCAGTTGAGTCTGAATTCCCCTTATAAGCTGATGTTGATAAATTGACGTAATTTGAGGGTCACCTGATATGATCTTATTTATCAGCAGGGTCATCAGAAGTTGGTTACTCAAGGGTTCTTTGCAAACTGGACCAGTTACTCACTTGACAATGTGGAAGGAATAGGATCCCAGGATCCAGGCAGTATTGCTTAGTCAATTTTTGATATATATTGAATAATTTTCACTGTTTCAACTCTTAAAAGTTGAGTCCTCCCAAAAATTTACTCAATAAAATCAAATATCCCTTGGTCTGATTTTTTATTCAAATGCATCCTGTAGTTGGCCTTTTGCGCTACATTCCCTACAATTTAATCCTTAGCTGGATTATTACAGGAAGATGAGTCCCTGCTGTTTCTACTTTGTTGTTGCCTCTGCCAAATGCTAATTCAATGCCTGCCAATCTCAGAGTTGTTCCTCCTACTTTCAAAGCTAAAAATATGATGCTATCTCAATGTCCTGAATTTTATGCTGAAGACACTCTGATTCTCTTGTAGGCTATTTATCTCAGGCTCTTTTGGTTAGGGTTAATTATTTTACTTAACCCTAGTATCTCATTTGGAAATTTCACAAAACGGTATCTGAAGCTGAGTTGGTGGTTAATCATTAACCCCATGTGGATTTGGGTGGTTATTCCCCACCACATGGAGACATCTTCTTATTATCCAACAATTTCTGTCACATAATACACCTAATAAAATGTAAGAAGTGAAATAGGGACTAAGGTGATTTATTAAACCTAAGAACATTAAATAAAGTCCTGTCTTTACAATGGAGTGCTGATTCAAAAATTCAACTTCTAGGTCAGGAAATCAGTCATCATTTAAGGGAGGATTAAAACTATTAACAATTAATGTTTGTGTACTGTTATATAAACTATTCAAACGATGATATAAAAATCAGAAGGAATCATAATGTTAAGGAGCTGAATTGGCAAGGAAGTATTGAATATTAATGAAAAATAAACAGCAAGCAATACAACCTAACAAGTAACTTTTGAAGGTACAAGTCAAACAATCTCAACTTAAGGTGAGACTGAAGAAAATCAAGCCTATTTTTATGGGCTAGTATTTGAGGTACATGTTTTGGGAAAAGTAAATAACTAGAGATAGTTAACTTATTGTGGGGTTCCTGTCCACCAGTCCCCAAAGTGTGTCCTGGGTCATAGTCAGGGACTGGCTTGGAGGAGTTGTCATTCCCCAGAAGCGGTGAGTGATTGGCCAGAAGCTTGTACTTTGCCTGCATGAGTGCAAACTCTTCCAGCACCTTTCCAATTACTAGGTGGGCTTCTTCACCATACACCTGTACTTCAGCAGGTGCTAGCCCCTCTGTGGGCCTGTACCAATCCTGTAACAACCTGGTAAATCCATTTCCTATAAACTCCCTTCCCCTATCTGTCATCTCAAGATGCCTAGTCACTTTTTCCTACTCCTCCTGGGCAGACTTACTGGAGGCAAATCTTCTACAACCTTGACAATAGGTATCTTTCTCTCCTTGGCTAGGGTAAAATATATGGCAAAAGCACCCATGTCAACAATAATAATGTCAACAGTGGCCATTTCAACACTTTGTCAACATGGCCACTGTTGACTCAAAACTCTAAATCTCCTATGTTTTTTGCTAGTTGCGCTAGCTTAATTCTTTTTTTTAAAAAGTGTTCAGGGGTGCAAACCCAGAAAACACAACAAAATCATGGCCATCTCAACACAATTTAATATTAAGCTTAATAAAAAAACTTGATTTAACCAGATTTTTTCTTTACTTTTACTGATAAAAATTAGTTTATTTTTTATTTGTTTTCACTACGTAAAAGTGTCAATGTTGACATTTTTTAAGCTGAACCTATTTTAAATAACAAAACTGAAACATCTACAGTAAAAAAAATAAGTGCACATTTAAAAAAAATTATTGAATTATTATATTGAGTAAGGCAGTGCACATATAGCTGATTGTTGGAATGTTCATGTTATAAATATATATGTGGCACTTATTACAGCTTTAATATATTAAGTGGATTGGTGGCTAACTGCAATCCAATAATTTAAGTGTGAGTTACTAAGTAAGTTAATATAGAATTTATTATTAAGAATAATGTTGAAACTTGTAAATTTTGTTTATTTGCTTATGATCATCCCCTGGGGTGGAGTTAAGCAAATTAGAGTGGCACAATTAAGCCTAGATTAATATGTCACCTCATATAAAGAATGTCATAAGTGACGTTGTTGACACTTTACCCTTTTCAATATCTTAGCCAATGTTTTAACAACTTCACATATACACAATGGTAAAATATCATATTACCACTGCCCAAATATAATTTTCAATAAAGAAATAAAGAACCTTGATACTTTTTTTACTTATTTGCATGTGTTTTTTTTAATTTTTATGTGAACAAAAATACACAGAAAACAGTTAATTTTTGCTAGCCTGCATAAATTTAATTAAGCGTACTATGAAAAAACATAGTAAATTTTTAAAAAAATGTTGATAGTGACAATGTTGTCAAAAATAATGTCTACAGTTTTTATAATCAAGAGTGAGAATTCAGCTTTTTTACTAATTGTCACTCATAATGTCAACACTTTTCAGTTCTCACATATAAAACTTTATGTTTTACATAATAAAAACTTCTCATTTTTTGATATGTTGTATTTTTGACTTTTTTCTTTCATATTTTTTAATTTTTAAAATAAAATCTATATTTAAATATAATACTTTTGTATATTTCTCTTAACTTTTAATTTTTTTATAATTTTAATAAAAAAACTGTACAAGTATTTTTTAACTTTTAAATGCCAATAAAAATCATCTAAGATTTAATTTTTATATATTATGCTTTTTAAGTTGTTTTGTTTGTTTTTTATATATATTGCTTTATTTTAAACCCTTTTACTTATTATTTTAGGACAAAAACACTTCCAAACAGCCCAAAGGAACCAAGTGTCCTTCAAAGCCAACCAAACCCATCAAAAAGAAGCCTGTCTCATCAAAGATGGCCACCCCCAAACCATCCCCAAAGCCCTCCCTTGAGCCCTCTCCTGAGAAGAGCCCTGCTCACTCCACTGGGGGAGAGGAATCTGATGGCTCTCTTACAGAGCACAGTTTCTACAGCTTGGCTTCTGACAAGGAGCCAACCAAGAAGCAGTGGCAAGGCAAAAAGATCCCACCCAAGGATAAGTCTCCTGCACATGAGGAGCACCACAATAAGCCCCCTTCTGCTTCCCCACCCCCACCAAACCCCCCCCTCTTAAAGCTCATCTGGGGATGATTCAAAGCCCTGCCCCAATTACTTCCCTGGCTTCCGCCATGCTCCTGCTGGCCCCTGAGACCCTCTGTTGGCCCACAACATCTGCAATGTTGACAGTAAATTTAAGGTTCCCTTGTCCTTGCCCAAATACTTCCCAATCATGAGCGTAAAGGGTGGGCCAGCCATGGTGGTCAATGGGTATATTTTCTCTTGTAACAATGCTAACCGGGGCTTCAAGAGCTGCCATTACACCTGCGAGAACTGCTCCTGCCCAGTGCAGCTCAACACTGAGCGCTGGGACTTGGTCTGAACCATCAAGGGCAAGCATACCTGCATCATGCCAAATACCACCATTGCCTGCCTCCTCAAGTGGTATCTTGTCCAGGTGATGCCCACCTCCAAAGATCTTTCTGCCACCCAGCTGGCTGTGCTTGCTTGAAAGTACCTCTCCCCAACCAACTTGAAGAGGGTTCCAACCCACAATCAGTTGATCAAGTTTGTAAGTGATAGGCATCAAGCCTCAAACCCCCTGGCCAAGAGCGCCACTAAAATTGAAGAACTGGTCCTCACAGATGCCCTCAAGAAGACAGAGGATAGTGAGATGTTCCTGCTCCATGACAATGGGCAGGAAGTGGAGGATAGGATTATAGCCTACGTCACAACCCAAAACCTGGAGCAGCTGAACACTGCTACCACCTGGCTGTGTGACGGTACATTTTCTACTTGCCCCTCTCTCTTCAAGCAGCTTTGGGTCCTGCATGGGCAGTTCAATGACCAGGTTATCCCCCTTGTCTTCTTTATCCTTCCTGGTGCCAAGACTGAAGTCTACACCAGATCCTTCAAGATTTTCCGGGATGCTTTGAGCTCCCTTCCCACCAACCAGCTCCCCCCTCCCACTCACACCACAGGGGCAAATCCCTCCTCCACTGAGAAGGATGAGTTGACCCTAGCTGCTGAGCAGCTAGCTCATGCGTGCTCACTTGGGCTGAAGGTTATCATAATGGACTTTGAGCAAACTCAGTTCAGAGCCTTTGAGGCCACCTTCAATGGAGAAGTCCAGGGCTGCTTCTTCCATTTTAGGCAGGCCCTCATCAAGAATCTCAATAGTGAGAAGGACCTTTTCAAGAAGTATCTTAACAATGGTAAGGGGAAGTGCCACTTTGCCTTGACTCAGTTTGCTGCCTTGGCTTTTGTGCGCCTGGAGCATACTGGGATTGGCTTTGAGGCCCTCCTGGAAGACGCTTATATCAAGAAGCACTCCATCATCTTCAAAGGCTACCTGGGTTACTTTGAGCAGCAATGGGTGGGCAAGAAGGTGACTGCCCATAGAGGTAAGAGTGGGGCCACTGCTCCTTGGAATTGCCAGGGCACCTGCCTTAAGGGGTAGATAAAGACCACCTCTAGCCTTGAGGTTTGGCACAAGCACCTGAAGGTGAAGTTTGGGTCCAACCCCAAATATAACAAGTTCTTCCAGAAGCTGCAGGAGGAGCAGGCCCTGACTGTCTCCAAGTTTTGCAAACTGGCCAACTGGGTGGCCCCCAAGAAGCAAAAGTCCAAGGAGAAGGACTACCAGGAGGACATTCAGAAGGTGGTAAAGAAAAAGTACAAGGTGGCAGAGATTAAGAAGTACCTTGAGAACGTTGTCACTGCTCTTGCTGGTGGCTTTAATTAGCTTAATAAACCTTGCTTTGCCTGGATTGTTTTTACTTTTAAACTTTTGATTTTTTAATTTTTTTTGGATAGTACTAATCTTTTTAGGTATAAATGGTAAGTTTCAGCTATAGTTTTAATGTGGTTTAGTAAGAAATACCTTATATTTTGTTAATTTATCTTTAAGGTATGAAATATTTTCAGTTATGCTTATATAAAGTATAATAAATTAAAATTAGAATTTCCTTATATTTTGTAGTTATTATGATATATAAAATATCTTTATTTTTGGTTCATTGAAATTTTAATTTTTATGGGAATGAAAAATAATTTTATAATAAAGAGTGTAATTTACATAGTAAACTGAAAAATAGTTGCTTATATCTCCTTATTCTTTTTATTTATAGCAATTTTTATTGCAGTTTTGAGCTCAGGGGTCATTTTAGTATAATAAATTATTTTAAAATAAATTTTTATATTAACAATGTTCAGGGTAAAGTGTTTTTTTAATTAAAAAAGTGTTGACATCCAGGAAACAACATTAAGTAAAACTGGGTCGTCACTTTACTATAGTGTCAACATGGGCACTGTTGCCAAAGATATGGGGTAGCTCACTCATAGGGCTTGTATTTTTATCACTGAAAAATTTGGGCAGGGGTTGTAATAGGCTTTTATTCACGGTCAGAAGGAAGATCCTCTTAGAAACCTTCTGATATAATGCCTGGGTAGGGAGAACAATATGGGTTTGCCAATACTTGAAGTCCTTCAACAATCTCTTGGACTCCTTGTACTTGGTCTTGGGCTCCTGCACTTTTATTTTGAGCTCCTGCAGTCTGTTCCAGCTCATATCTCTTATCCTTAGTCCTGGCTGCTAAGTCTTGGGCTTTTGCACCTTTAGCTTGGTCTTCAGCTCCTTCTATAGTCCTGGTGGCCTTTTGTAATTCACTTGATCCAGTCCCTTCCCCTTTTATAGCTCTTTATTTTAGTCCAAAATCTCTCTCAGAACTCTTCTTTTCCAAAGCTTAAACTATCCAGTTTTTCTCTCTCTATCATATATTAAACTTTAAAACTTACTTCAGACAAGTAAAGCCCTGAATTTTCTTCTTCTGCTCCTCATTTTTTAGACTTTAACTCTTAAGTTAAAGCCCTCAAAACACTGATCAAATAAACCTAGCTTGCAGCCAATCATACGCCTTGATTTAACTGTTTTGCCAAACAGTTTACCTGAATGAATTTCTCATGATTTGGTTTGAACCCAAAGCTGTCTTGCTCTGGGTAAACCACTGCTCCGCGTTTTGAACGGTTTTGCTGTAATTCCCATCACGTTTCTCTGTCAAATCTCAAGCACTTTTGCCTATGTTTTACATAGGGGATTTTCAAACCCTTAATTCTTTGACGTTTCTCCATATTTCCCTGCATTTTTTTCAAAATTTTGCACCTTCAAACCCACCTGTTGCTTGCCTCTCAACTCTTCTAGTTGTTCTTGGCAAAATTTGCTTATTTGCCCTTACAGTTTCTCTGTCCTGTTTCTGGCCTCTTTCTGGCTCCTTTCTGCTCAATTCAAACTTAATAAATTCACAGTTTAATAACTTTAAATAATTTCTTTCTCTCTTTATTTCTTTTTACATTATATTTAATTCTTTTATATCATATCTTTGGCAGCTTAAAATCCTTATTTAACTGCTTCTTATATTAATATTTCCTCTCTTAAGACACCAACATCAGAATTCCAGCCTCTATATCCAGTCTGGCTAGTCCTTCCAAAACATCTTCTAGCTCCATAGCTAGTCTTGCACTATCATCTTCTGGTTCTTCAACTATCTCTTCCAGCTCTTCAGCTTAACCAGAAATCAGTCCATCTTAGTCCAAAAACAGCTCCTTTCAGCCCTCAAACAGCTTATCCTCACTAGGAACCACCTTGGTTCCACCTGCACAATAAACCATCTTGGTCCCAAACTTCAACATGAACCAACAGTCCCTCAACTAGTCTTCACTGTGATAATACAGTCCTTCTTACTAGTCTTCTCTGCTTATCTCATACTATGAACCACCTTGGTTCTTTATCTCAGTCCCTGTTACCAAAACCTGTAGTCCCAGGCATGAGTCTACATTGAACTGGCATTTGACTGGGCCCTTGAAAGTGGCAATCCACTTAGGCCATCCAACCATAGATCAATAAAGTCTATGATGTTGTTTTTACTCACCCAGGTGATTAAGTCTGGGCTTTCAGTTGCAAATTAATCAGCTTTACTTCCCAGAGGCCTGATCACACCAATTTCTGAAGTTGCTTCCCCAAACAACCGCCTTGGTGACACCCCTGAGCATATCTATGCCCTCCAATGCTTACTTTGGGATCTCCTCAAAGCTTGCATAGGGACATAAATGAGGACACCCTACCAGTCTTTTAGATAGGATGCTTGCTCACAGACTGTCACGGCCCATACCAGAGTCCGGCTGGACTCCCATAGGGGAGGCAGGCTGGGCCTGGAAGGCCATGTACACAATAGTTGCAATATGGACCAGGTAGTTGACTGCAGTAGCTAGGGGGCGCCAACTCCCAGTATGGGGCACAACCTGGTCAGCCAGCCCCAATACTGTGATATAGATGAACCCCAACTTGCTGAAGTCCTGGGCAGGAGACGCATTGGGCAGGGGGGGGACAGCAGGAATCTCCTTCATAGCAGGCAGGAGATCCAGATGATGGGGGTGGTAATACTCCACATCAAGAGCGCAGGGTGGATTGACTGTGATGGCAGGAGTATAGCCAGGAGGATATGGGTAGGCAAGATTGTATTGTGTTGTGGATTCCCAAATAGATGCAAAGAGAATAATTAAATTGGAGTAAAAATAAACCATTTCTGCAATAAAATAATGATTTCTGAGCATAAACTTGCTTTATTAAGATTTCAACAGTGAGGAGGGCTTCTCCTCCTCACTAATTATACTTACTGGTAGTTTTGTAGCCTTTTGTGCCACCAGGGAACTGATGGCATCAAATTCAGTTAAACTTGTGATTTTCACTGGAATTTGTGTACTTGGGCCAGGGAGTGAGAGCTCATTGGTTGCTATAACATGAACCTTTCTTGAACTGCAGCATGCCAAGGTGCCACAGTTATTTATAGATCCTGCAAGAGATTGAGCACCTGATTGCACAATCAAACAATTGTGCTCCTGATGTACCATTTCCTGATAGTTGAGAGGCCCAAATTTGATAATAGAATCAAAGCCAGGGATTTGAGTCTCGTGTGCCTCTCAAATCCTGGGCCATTTATTAGTCAAAAGGGGGGGTTTTCTTTGCTCTGGGAGGTACTTGGTAGGAGTTTCCAAGCTTTGGGGGCTTTTGCCTCTAGGAAGGCCAGCTGATTGTCAAGGGCATTCTGGGCCCTAACACAGACCTCCTGTAAGCGTATCAGGGTACAGAGAGCCCTCAGAGCTCTTTTCCTCCCTGGCAGCCTGTGCTAGCCGTCAGGGGTTCAAAACTTACAGCCCTGGTAGGCAAGTCCCCTACCATGCTGGCATACACTTCTACCCTGGCAGCCCGCGTTACCTGCCAGGGTCTAAACATCTTCCATCCTGAGTAGCACACACTACTTATCAGGCTGGATCACTCCCCACCCAAGCATCTAAAGTTCCCTGCTGAGCTATCTTATTTCTCACCCCTAGCAGCCACAATTCCCTCCTGGGTGAGGACCTCTAGCCCACAGCAGCCAATATCTCCTTCTGGACAGAGGCAACATCTGCCCCTAGTAGTCTTTACACCTACTAGCTAGGCCTTACCTTCCCTAGTAGCCATCATTCCCTACTAGGCTTCTACCTGCAACACACCAACAACACATGAAACATCTTTAGCATAGTGTCTTTATTTGAAGCCAAATCAACCCTTGCCTGCAAAACCATTTAGATTTGGATCATCACACTTATGTTTAAAGGAAATAGGTCAAATGATAGAGGATGATAATTGAAAAAAATTCAAGCAATAGACTAACTTCAAGAAGTTAGTCTAGTTATTGGAGGGAGAAAGCAAGAGTGAGTCAGGTGGGAACATAGGCTTGAAAATTGAGCAAAAAGTGTGGAAAACCCGGTTCAGATTACCAAATTTAAGTTTGTGAAAAAGAGTGAGTTAAGTCTTAAACTAATCATAATTAGTGTTGCAACTGAACCAATAATGGTTCAGTATTTAGATTAGGGAAGACAACAGTTAAATAGAAAGGATAAGAATAAGAATAAGTGTAATTCATTGAAGAATAGTGTAATTAATATACTATATCAAGAAGCTTTTAGTCCACCAGGGGGTGGCATGGTGGCAGGTTCAACATAAGGTTTGGGCGGGGAATATCTTGAGCAAGGGATCAGTGTGTCAAATTGGCAACACTCCTAATTATGAGAAAGTGCCTGCAATTTGACATTGCGCTCAGATTGGTTCATACTGTTAGTCATGTCATGGTGTGACTCTTTGATATCCCCCTGTGTATTGTAAGTTACATTTGTGGACAAGGATTAATCTTGGTTACAACATTTTGCCATCCAGAAAACCCCCTTTCACACTTGCAGCATCACAACTTGACACTGGATGCCCCTACTTCAAACCTGAAACCCTCCTAAAGTTTGACAAAAAGTTTAATTATACCATGTTCCTCAGATTAAACAGAAACATCATTTATGGTGCAGAAAAGGCTATGAAAAGTTCTGCCACCATTAATTACTTGGATGTATAAACCCAAAATAATTTTATAACCAAGCTCCCTGGATATGGTTGGGCTTACAGCAAGTCACCAAGGCCCATCTTCAAGAGCACAGTAGTGAAGAAGACCTGACTGGCACATTTGATCATTTGGTGTGAAAGCCAATTGCAAAGCCCCCACATAAATTAAACCTGTGCTATACCGCCAGACGGGAAAAGAGTTGAAAGGATAAGCACCCCCACATGTATTTTCCTCCTCAAAAGTAAAGAGCAACACAGTTGGCAGTAATCCTATGTTTATATAATGATGGGATCTCTAAAGAGCCCAGGAGTGTTTATATGATGAGGAATAAATTATCAAATATCCAAAGGGTTGAGAAGTAGCAAAAATTGTAAGCTTGAAATGGGCAGACAGAAACCTCCCAGCAGAGGCATAGGTGAAATGGGGCCAGGGAAAACTGAAGCAGGTGGCAAGGATATGGGTAGCTGAGAAGTTGTCACTGGGTTTTGCAAGTAAAGGAGCTCACAAATTGGCTCCATGATTTCTTCACTTTCAAGATTGGGAAGGCCAGAGAGCAGTGTGGAGGTTGCAGACACTGCAAAATTGAAGCTACAGCCTGCAAGGTACCACACAGGTAAATACACAAGTAAGAAGTTGTGTATACTGTTAAATAATCTGAAAAACTTAAACCTGGATGTGGTTTAAAGTTATAGTATTTATTGAACTACTGCAGTAGCTCTAGTAAATTTTCAGACAATGTTGGACTTTGGAATGGCAATGAGATGACAGGGGTCAATTTTTGTCATCAAACCTTGAGAAGTGACCAAAAATTGAGTGGCAGCATAATTTTTTTTGGGCTGAAAAGCACCAAATTACTTGTTTTTGTGTTTTTGGCAGCTTTTTGGGCCCAATTGACTGTTCTGATGGGATTTTTGTGTGCTTTGCCACAACCCACTTGTTGTTGATGATCTGATTTAAATCAGCCAGATTTCTTAAGGGGTTTTTGATACTGGGTGTTGTTGCTTATTTTTCTGAGGGTGGGCAATTATGATCATGATGGCACTATCTGTGACAGATTCTGCCTATGCTGTACAACAAAACTGGCCAGCCCCCTGAGGTACTTGCCAATGAGGAAAATTCATCCGCTTATCTGGCTTCCTTACAGCTTTAGAGTTTTTGGCCTCTCTCAATAATAAAAAATACTATATTTTATTTTATGCTTCTCTTGTGACTCTTGCAGTGCAAAGCCTTGGGTGATACATCTTTGAAGGGGTATATATAGATTTAGATCTCTTAGTAAAAGTGATGTTCTAGTCAGCTTTCATTTCTCCCTGCAGCTTCTACTCTAAAGTACAGCTATGGTAAAGGCTAAAAATATTGCTTAGAGAGCTATACTGATATGGTAAAGTTGAAATGTATTTATTAAGATTTATATGAATAGTAGTCAGTTACTAGCTAGGATATGGACTCACTTAAGATCTAGATATATACTTTGCATTTAGCCATCATCTTCTCTGCATGGCTTCTGCTTCGATGTTGATTGGCTTAAACTGTTCATTGAGACTTTGTGGCAATTTGGATTAAGTAAGGTATCCATGGATGCTTTATAGCAGGATTTCCAAAACTGGATGGTGAGTATATTTCCTTGGGCTTTTTAGAGGTTGTTGGTGGGATCGAATCATTTGGGATGGGTTATGCAGTAAGCTTGGCTGAGATGAAGATGGATTGAATCAGGCAGGAATCGTCCATCTATCGCTTCCCAGCCGACGCCCGAAACCTATAAATTAACTAACCTGGATTTTTATCAAGAAAGTGCTGTTAAATATTAAAGCTGTAAGTTGTAAAGATATGACGACAGTGGAGATATTCCAATGAAGTGGTTTGATCCACTACTTTTATATGGGGTTGAACTGTAGGAGAATTAAATAATATGTTTAGTTTTACTATTTTAGTGTTTAAACGTACTTCTAGTTATTGAAAGAGTGATCAAGAATATACGTAATCCCTTTAAAGACCAACCTATATACCTATTTTTGTTTAATTGTAGTTTTTGACGCTGCTTGGGTAGGCTGTTGTAAAAAGCAAATGTCCTATTATAACATGTACAGGGTTAACGAGAGAAGGTCGTTAAAGCCTTGGTTTATTACCAAAAATGATTTTTATTCTCTCTCAGCCTGCTGTTTTAAACCAAGCATGTCTTTTTAGTTATGATGCATCTCGAAGATGAATCTGATTCACCACCTGAACCTACTCTCGCCAAAGCAGAAAAATGCTTTAAAGCCACCCCGCGGTGCCATGTTCCGTAATAAATTAATCTTAGCACCAATGGTTCGTGTTGGTACTTTACCCATGCGCCTAACCTGCCTTGATTACGGAGCAGGTACTGGAATTGCTTACAAAAAGGCTGAACTTTAGATCTTGTTTATAGTCCTGAAATTGTTGATAAGAGGATTATAGGCTCTGAACGCATTTGGAATGGTATAGGTTTAAGTTTCAATCCCTCTTACTCTGCTAGAAAGGACACAAACATTTGACTACATGAAGAAAGAGACCCTTAACTTTCGCACTTCACCCCTTGAGAAATCGAAGTTAGTCTTTCAGCTTGGAACAGCCGACCCGGACTTGGCTTTGGAAGCAGCGCTTACTGTGTAAGTGGATTTTGAATTGTCTGATTTTCAGGATCCAAGACGTATCGGCAGTGGACTTAAATTGCGGGTGCCCCAAAAAGTTTAGCATTTCAGGCGGCATGGGGGCTGCACTCTTAAGCGACCCTGATAGATTAATTAAAGTTAATGTTTATCCATTGTAGTACTAAACTGGTAGTAGATCCTAGAAAAGCTTGTCACCAATTTATCCGTTCCTGTTTCTTGCAAGATTAGGTTTCCTTATTTCTCGCGCTTTTCTTACAATCTAGGACTTTGGACTCTCCTGATGCTACATTGGAACTGTGTAGGCGAATCGAGAAAACCGGGGTCCATGCCCTTGCAGTTCATTGCCGGTATGTTACAATGCCTTCTTCGCTAAGTTTCTAGTACCAGGGAGGAACGTCCATCTCAGCCAGCACACTGGGATCGCTTAACCCCCATTGTGGCCGAGATCGACCCATTGATCCCAATTATCATTAATGGAGATGTTTTCCTCCCCAAGCATATTTCGAAGGCTAGGGCTGCCACTGGCGTAAGCTCAGTGATGATTGCCAGGGGAGCTATGATAAACCCTTGCATCTTCGATACCAAAGGTGAACCTGCCACCCAGAAAGAGGCAGTTATTCGCTACATACGCCACGTAAGCCATCTGCAAAGGCCTGTTTTGAACCATCTAGGCCATCAATTATGATTTCCCCTACCAAAATGTCAAGTATACTTTGATGCAGATGTATGATGACCCAAAGACCCCTGAATTTCTTAGCTTGCAGAATGCTAAATCAATGAGAGCAATAAGGTAATTTTAGAAGCTTGCTTTAACCCCCAGCTCCGTATTTGGCGTAGAAGCCTATTTCGACTCTACCCAAGAAAAGTGGCAAGCCTCCGCTGCCGACTCTCCTGATTTAGATGGCCCAACCCATAAACGTCAGCGTATAGATACTACGGCATAGACAACGGTTACTTTATGAGCCCAGCAGTATCCTACTAGATAACAGGCCATGTTGCAATAGTTTTACCCAATAAAATAGACTGCAGGTTATTTATAGCCATACTTCATAAAGGATAGGCTACCCAAAGTCTTTATAATGAACCTTGTCAAGATTTTGGGGTCTTAAGGTATTATTTTTATTAAGTGACATTGTATTATATGTGTTGATAGGGGACTGTATGGCAACAGTCTATAGCTACCAATTGGGTCTGGGATATAGCTACGGCTTGGCGGAGTCCTAAGACCGTAGGAGAAGGAACATGGTTCTGCAGATAGACGACAGCATGCTCTATCTGGATACAACTGACTACTAGGCGTTGGCTAGTAGTGATACTATACTTAGAGATCTTCAATTTCTAAGCCAAGGGTGATATTTTTCTACTCAATCTCTAGTTAGGAGAGCACTTCATATAGGGTGGATAGGCCCTCTTGCCAGAAAGTTATCTGACGCATCTAACTCTTACTAGTCAGTCTATCTGTTCCCCAGACTGCTAGTTTCAGCCCCCAGAGCTAGGCAGCCATGCCAGTCTGGTATGGGACTTCAATAGATTACCGGGCCTCAGCTTACTTCACCAGCGTGTTGGTGGCATCTTGTTTACAGTTTATGCATATGCAAGTTTAGTTACCCTGTCTTTTGAGTTTTCACATCATGCATTATTCTTCTTAACAATCTTCTATATCAGTTGTATGATTCGAGGTATCTGGAGGAGCAAATGTTTGGCGTAAACCAACTTGCATTAATATTCTTGAGTATTTTGTCTTATTGGCTATTAAATGTTCTGTGATTGTGGCCCAGGGATCAAGTTTGTTTGTTCAGGTCTAGTCCAATTGACAGACCATTTTTGGATCAGGATCAATCTTCGGGGTAATCATCAGTGTATCAATTGGCCGAATCCACGGGACAGGATAAGTTGATGTTTCTACAATCAAGCCAGCTAGGTGGCGATTAACTGTCTAACCAATCAACGAAGGGGAATAATGATCAAGTCTATTACATTATCCCGGAGGCTTGACATTTCCCCCGGCTAGACTTGACCATATATTCTTCTCTAGACCAGAGGTCTTGTGCATATGAATAATACTTCAAACTACACAAATTACACTAGCAAGATGGACGTTAGACAGTACATTGCCAAAATGTCTGAAGAAGAGCGCAAAGTATTCTACAGCCTTTTGCTCAAGGCCAGATGGGCGTTGATCCGAGGGCTTCAAGATGGTGGCTCAGAATCAGTGTTTACTGGGTTAGAAGACCCTTTCCAGTCGGCGATACAAGAAGACAGCGAGTAGTTAAAGGAGAATGCTGCAACTACCTCCGGGAAGCGACCCATTGAAGAGCCCGTCGAGGAGCGGTCGCCTAAGCAGGCTACTTGGGTCTCTAGTCGGGCAACTGATGGGCAAGAAGTGGATGCAAGTCCAGCCAGGGATCAATATGACGCCTTGAGGGGAACACAAAAATCTGTGTTTAACCAGTTTTGCCTGGGGGAGGAGGGCTTCTCCATCAAAGATCTATTCTTGGATGAGGATATTATCTCTCTGTTCCTTTTTGTGGTGACCCAGAAGCGTCCCCAGGTGGACTTGAAGAAGAGAATCACGAGTACTGCCAGTGGATTCTACGCAGTAGACAACTCGTCCTCTCAGCAAAATCTCCTGCAGGAATTGACAGGTCTTCTAGCAGACCTGGCGACCGTACGAGCAGTAGATATGCCAATCTTGGGGTTTACCCTCAACTTTGGTCTTGAGGTCCTAAAAAGCTGAATCCTCCCTTTGGATCCTTTTCCCGAGGTGTATAGTTCCTTGGGAGTTGAGAACTCTGATGCGTGAGATAGCCGCATTTGCCAGGCTACTAAAAGGGCCTGGGAGGCGCTTTATTGTGGCGACAAGAAGTCGGCTCTTTGTGGAATGGCCTTGTGTGGGGATCTACTCTTGACCCCAGACCTACATCTGCCTATGGGGACATTTGACAATATGGCAGCGCACTGGGAGAAGTATTGCAATAAGATAGGTGAGATTCAAGCTCTCTTGCCGCATATCTACCGGTACATCTCCAATTTCATGCTTGATTGCATGATTCTTTCTTGCTGCTTCCCTCTGGACGCTGGGCTTTGGCAACTGGACACTCAGCCAGCCTCTATTCCTTTTCCGCTGGTCCAGTACTCGCAACAGCTGATTGCAGTGCGCAGAGTGTGGCTGAAAGTGGCTATTTCCTTTTTTGTCAGAGGGTGTACTTTTCCTTTTGTTCCTGTTTGTAGCGTGGCCCAGTCAGGAAGACAGCGCAAGTCTTCACAGGCCCAGGAAAAGATAGTAGAATGTCAAACTCTAGTGAGTCAGGATTTTAGCAACAATGAAGAGTATGAAGAGGACCAGGATGAGGACAACAAAGATGAAGAGGGCTCAGAATATCAAGAAGGCAATCCTTAATCTTCTAATAAACACCTATTTTTACAATTATATTTTTTAGTTATTGTATATAAATTGTAAGGTTTAATTGTTACCAATACTAGGCATAGTAAGGA
>QTSX02001640.1:0-73206 GCA_014839935.2 Entomophthora muscae
TTTTATCAAAACAAACAGCATGCAGAACACCAAATGCAGTCCTTACCATCCTTAAACAAATGGCAGAGTAGAAAGATTGAATTGGTTGCTAGGAGAGGCACCCAATAATTATCTGCTAACAGCCCCCTTCTTTGAACAGATAATCTCCCAACTGCATTGATGGTATGCTGCACCAAGTGGATCAGAACACAGGCAAGATGCCACATGCTTTGTTTTAAGTTGGGCCCTGGATGATATTTTGATGCAGCCCAAAAATTGCCATGCTTACAACAACCAAGCTGGATTTGCTTTTGAGTTCAACAGCTGCCCCCTTTACTTAAATGGGCCAATGGTAATGCCCACACATCCTGGATCTGATTACCTTGGTTATATATGATCCTGGTACAGTTTCAAACCCAACCAGCCACCTCACCTATCCAGCAAAAAATCCCTGCTCTCAGTCTACTATATAAGTAGAATTGTTTCTTTAAATAAAGACAGACTTATCTGTATTTGTGCTGGATTTTGTATTATTCAAGCACTCATTTCCTTTTTGCTATAGGAAAAATCTCTTTTATCATTCCAGGAAATTAATGTATGCACCCTTAATCTTGCCCTGAAGGCTAACCCAAGGCTAGCTTCAAACCTCAAACCTTTCATATTAAAGTTTTTCCTGTTGTGTCCTCTTGTATGTCCCCCAAGAGCCAAACACAGCATGCTTTGTATAAAAACATGAGCCAGTTATCATCAGCAGCAAACTGAGACCTGGACTGCCCCTACTAAAGAAAAATGCTAAAACAGGGCAGCCCAAACATGAAAGAGCACAAGAGGGCCAATTAAACAAGGAAAATGAAGATCCAAAATAGAAATGATACAGCTCCAGGTCAAGAGATTAGAAGCTGGAGATGAAATCTGGGTAGCTGACCATCACTTAATAAGCTCTGAGCTGGACTGCTAGGGTAAGGGTAGTTGTGGAAGTTGAACCCTAAAATATCTACCATATCAAAGGTATATGATCCCAAACAAGTCTCAAACCAATGCACCATATTGAATCAGCCTAGGTAAAGCAAGATAATCCCAAATGGACTCACACCTTAAGGTATCTGAGTACGCTGGGTTGATAAAATTTTGAACTCCCAGATAACCTGAAGATTGCTCAACGCTCTGCCATCCAACACCGTGGGAGAGATGTTGCAATGTCTCTGATTACTCCCTCTTGGGAAAGAGTTTCCCGGATTAATGACTTGACTATTTAGTAGAATAGGCCCTTTGATAAATCCAGATGCTAAACTAGGATCAACCCCTTAATCTTCAAGGAGAGTCCTACTCTTCCAAAAGCATGATATACTTGATCTATCTGCGCACTATGTGGTATATAAAACGCTATATAAAGCTCTTCAATTTAAATATGTTCACCAACCTCTTCTAACCCTTCCCCTAATTCATACCATATCTTCTAAGAAGTTTGTACCTGGCACCCGTAAAGACTAAATGAGTGGATTTTAACTTCTGTATTCTAATAAAAAATCCCAACATCGTTTTTAAATATGTATGAGGTGCCCCCTTTTGAGGTGGAGTTTACTAAGCTGATGTGCCTGCCAAACTTTACAATGCCTAAATCAGATTTTGCAAGCAAAGCTAACAAAAAGATATATTTAATCAACGTGGTCTTTGTTTGAAAATTTAAGCATTTGCGATTTAATGTGACGGGCTTATTTCTTGGGACATCTTTTCAAAATCAAAGCTTTGGATATACAAGCACCGTGGCAACAAATTAGGTCGATGCCTAGATTAGCTTAGCTGGCCTTAGCTTTTCTCCTTAATCCGAGTCAACTCAAAACCGAGCGGCGGCGGTTGGCTTGGCAGCAAACATTTCGCTATATGGTACGCATTTTCAAAATGGCAACTTGTACAAGATATAAGTCAAACGAAGGGGGCAAATAAAAAACGGTAGGAGCTTTGGAATATGAAATTAGGTGTGCATATTGTATACATCCTATTTCCGGCTATTTTATTTCCAGGAACCCACTGCACACCTTGTAGCATTTCCGGAAAATATCATAGTTTGGTTTCAATGCTGGTAGCGGTGTCGGAAATAGGCTTTTGGAAGTAAAGGGTTCGGAAATAGGGTGTTGCGGCATATCCACTTATTTTTGATTTGGGGTTGGGCTTTTGGATGGAATATTCTATAATCGGTATCGCAGGAAGGTAAAGGGTTTAATGACCAAGTTGAACGATACAATATTGAAGCCAAAACCCCACAATTTATATTCTAGGAAGAACATCAGATTTTCCACAGCAATAAATCTAAGAGTAAAAAATTATTTTAATTTGTTTTAACATGTCAAAGATCCAAATGGCTTATTTCGGGATGGAAGGTGAAACATGCAAGATGTAAGTATAGTTTATAAATAGTACATACCAATACACAATATGTTTTTGCAGAAAATAGTTCTTTGGAAACCAGAATATTGTAGCAAAACATACAAACGTCAACATAAATACTTATTTTAACATTGAAAGCACAATATTTTTAAACAGTACTCAAAGAATATCCTATAATACCGACATATCACTTTTTATTTCCAAGGTATAAATAATTGCACCTGGGTCCAAGGCTTGTCCATGGCACTCCAAAATTGCCGCACAACACCTCGTGTCTGGGAAATTGGAGCTTTCTCGCCCACTTCATTCCAGTCTCCCCTTGCGCTTGGAAGTGACGTGGTTTGGACTGGCCAAAACCAACTTGACTTTGTAACCTATCACGCTGAGCTACAAAAGAGAATCACAAACTACTTAACAAAGTCAAAGCAGAATGAAAAGGACCCACGCCAGCCACAAGTCACAATATACGACATCAAACCAATGTGGCTTGAAGCAGAGAAAGCATCCAATTTTTACCTTAGCTCTTTAGGCAGATACGTTCATTTCTTTCCACTAAAGAAGAAAATACACATGCTTACTGTTCCCAAGTACCAATCAGTCAAAAAAGTTATATCTCTTACGGATGAAGTTTTTCCATACAACAAAGGAAAATCTTTTGCTCAACTCCCCGCCCACTTTACGCTATCCCTCAAAGAAGATAAACCTCAGTATGCTTGGGTTCGCTTACTAGCATGGAATGTCAAAGGCTACATCTCCAACACATTCAAGAAACGCAATCAATCTCAGCTAAGAGAGCCCAACTTCAATGCCACTATTCTTTCTGTCCTCCCTTCAGGCCACATTGATGCTGTTGCCGGACTGATCGAAATATGTACGAATAAGCACATTTCATCAGTTAAAAATATCATACCAGACATCCAAGAATTCTACTGCAAAAAAAGCTCCAACTGATGCAACCAATCTAATGTGACTGATTCCACTAAAAGCATATACATAAGTGTTTTGTTCTCATATCATATTTATAAATCAGTTGGGGTTGAGCCTGGGGTAACCGGTGGTACAGATAAAGAATATCTTCAATTGAATGTGTTCTTCATCCCTCCTTGGCTACACAGACAGTATATCAGTTTCTTCTAATAAAAACCTGTTTCAATTATCAACTTTTAAACTTTCAAATTTTATTAATGGTGATTTTTTAAAAAAACCCACTCCCTCTGCATTAAAAAATGAGAAAATGCACAGGTCTAATATAGATATACAATAAAATCCTGGTATTTGCTGATAATTTTATCTAAGAAAATTTTAAAAACATGATATTTCCAAAAAAAATTAATAGAGCTTAAACTGTGCTTTGAATAAATCTGGTCTCGGGTTGGCTTATGTAAATTAGTGAACTATCAAAGTTGCTAGCGGGAATTAACCAACACATGAACATATCAACTTGAAAAGTTGGTGGAATTTGTAACCTGTTCTATAGATAACGCTAGCAAGTGGAAATATCAAAATAAATTCCCCGGACATAAAAAATATAGATTGAATTAAAAAGTTAAATATTCTCATCTTAAGACCCCAACTAGATAACCCCCACCCTTCTTTTATTTCAAACTCATCATGCTAGAAACCAGCTGAAAGAATTAGCTCATGTTCCAATTTCAAAAAACCAAGCTGGATAAAATTCATCAAACTGAATATGTCCAATATCTTGTAAACCGATAGACGAAATGGGACCTACCCCATTTGAATAATTTTTCCGACATTGTCATTTCCAACCCCCTGATTTTTAAACCTTGGTTTCTGACACATATAATAAGGTCCACATTTAAAAAACTTCACCTCTGAAAATTTAATTAAGCAAACCATTATAAATAATCCAGAAGCTTAAAGATTAATAATATTTAGCTAAATTTATTCTATTGCATAAATAAATCAAATCCACTGAATCAAAAAGTAAAGGATTTATTTAGAAATAATATATTGCTTTTTAATTTTTTATGTCAGCAAAAAACTTAATAAATATTTTATCAAATCAAAGGATGATTTTATTATCACCTTCACCTTTTAAGCTTGGTACTTATTGTTGATCTTTAAAGGTTTTTTATCAAGACTATAAGAATTTATTAAGGGAATTGATATCAGGGTTGTGAAGCAGTCTTGGTAATTGCTTGGGAGTTCAAAACTACATAATGGCTTAAAGATTTAGTCAGCTTACCAATGTTATTCAATCTACCTTTCCTATGCAACATGGCACTATGGAAAATACAGTAGAAGGGAACTTTTAAATTATTTTATTATTTAAACTGTGATACAATCTTCCAAAGGCTACAACCTTTCCAGGGAGGAATAAGAACTTGCTGTCAGACTTCAAGGCACCTGCATCTATTTATACTCAACATCCTCCACCCTGATCTTTCAGACAGTTCTGGATGACTACCTGCGCAAGTGAACCAGCTCTTTCTGGTTCCTCTTGATCCAATTGGATGTCCTGGATCTCTTATCACTACTGGCCCACTACTGCATGCATAGTGTCCCAGAACAGCCTTCACTATTCTTGAGCTAGCCTACCAGTAACTGTTTTTTAGCTACTCCCTTACATGTCTAAGGTGGCGCTGAGAAGTTACACTATGTTATGAGGACACTTAAAAATATTCCAACCCTCACTCTTCTTCCCACAGAAGGTAGACTGTTGGTATCCTTCTTCCATCTTTTGGGTTCCAATCAAAGCACCCAATTTGGATGGTGACCCTTTAGCTGACCAACTTTGGCCAAGCCAAGGGTCATACAGTGTATGGTAGCTGATTTTATTTGTTGTCAAATCAAGAGTTGTAAAGTGTTTAATCACCATCTAGGTTGGGTTTTAAAGGGATATATACTGTGCAAGTGAATACCATCTATTTGCACATCCATTGGGTTGATAGTAAAACCAATATCCAACCCATAATAGGGTGAGACAGTCATAATGGGGTTGATCAGCAGGTGATTGTACAGTGTGCAATTGTAATTTAATACTAATAAAATAGCACTTGTATGTCATATAATTGTTATTGATATAAATAAAAGCAAGCCTGTCTGTCTTTCTGATTATTTGGATGTCTGTCTGCAATGCTGCTATTGCAACTGAACTGACTATAGATCAGTACTGAGATTGGGGAAGACAGCAGTCCAATAGAAAGGTCAAAGAATAGGAATAAGTTGTAGCTTTAATCAGAAGCTGTTAGTTAGCATACCAGAATGGGAAGCCACCAGTCCACCAAGGTTGGTTTTGTGGTAGGATCCAAGTATGGGGTGAGCGGCAAATATCTATTCCAGGGGGAAGCCCCTGGAATAGGCTGAACGCCTAGCTGGGAGATACTGCCCATACTTTAAATCTGGCAACATAATTCACAATGCCATTAGATATATCACAGGGCAGCTCTATGAGCACCCCCTGTGTATTGTGATATACTTTGGCAGGCAAGGGTCAATCTCAGTTTCAACACCCCACTTGCCCCCTTTTTTATTGTCTGGGACCAATATTAGAGTCTGCAGAATATCCAGGAAGCTTCATAAAAAGCCTTTCTGAGCAAGTATGATGTGACAGGGGTGCAAGCAGTTGTGATGGAGCTTCTTTGTGTTACCTTGGGTATCTTCAAGCTGGTAAGTATGGTTGCCATAGACAGCTGACACTCTGAAGGGCCCAGTGTGGTTGGGTTTAAGCTTTGAAGAGTTAGGATTGAGGGTATAGACTGGATCACCTACATCATAGCAAGCTTCAAGGTGTCTTGTTGTCCCCTTAATCTGTGCTTGACTAATGTTGTAGGCCTTGGCTTGCCGCTGAGCCAGCAAGGGAGGGGGCTGTGAGGGGTGGTTTGACTGAGATAGTTGATTTTAACTTGCTCTGGTACAATTCTGCCACACCTGTTGCACTTTGGGTATTGGGGCAACTCATTTAAGTTGTAGGGATAGCAGGGCCAGAGGTACTTGTCCCAAAAACTGCCATATGTGAGGATAGAATTAGTATCTTGACAGAATAATTTATAGAGAGAATGATTGATAATTACTTTGAATAAATGGCCTCCAGCCACTCAGAAGCACTTTTTGGTAAGCCAAAGGTGTTTTTTATTATTGTAGGCAATGTATTTATATCCCCCTGGGGGCATCTTCTTGAGCTTTTGGCAATATCTTCTAGGACATTTCAAAACACTGTTATTTTGGGTAATTGGAATCTGGGGTTGGGCATATTGAACACATCATCCAATAAGATTTGCTTGACTTCACCCAGCACAGGTGGCCTGTTGTGTTCTAAGGCGCAGCACAGACACACAACAGGAATCCTAACCTTAGGATTGGATTTGTACTAAGTCTCAATTAGAATGGCAGGGGAGACTATACAATTACCTTGTGTCCCTGGTTGAGTAATATCTACTAGACCTGGCTAGAGAGGCACCAAAGTACTGGGAGACACAAAGACAAAAATGTGAATAGAACTTAATTTTATTGGTGAATAGTAAATGGAATATATAGTGGTTGACAATACCACAAAACACTATCAGGACGGTAATATCACTTGCCACAGGCATGAGTGGGGCAAGTGAGTTGCACAGAATCAGGAAACTGAACAATTGAATTTCCCAATTTGGAGACAGACTCATTTTGAGGTGCAACTGTGATAAGCTCAACTCCCTGGTGATTGACTCCCTTAAACTTGACTCCCTGGTAGTCAACATTATAGTAAAGTGAGAATTCAGCTTTTGCCCTGATTGGCAACTGGAAATTGACACTTTTTTAATTAACAGATCTTGATGTAATGAAAACTTTTAATATAAAAAAATTAAGCCTTACAGCTATTGTATACTAAAGTGACCCCAGAGAGCTTAAAAATGCAATAAAAACAGTACCCATTTATAAAAATAAGGAGAAATAAGCAATTGTTTCTCATTTTACTATGTAATTTACACTCTTAATTATAAAAATATTTTTTATTACCATAAAAATTAAAATTCCAATGAACCAAAAATAAACAAAACACAACAAATAAAGTTATGCAAAATATGAAGAAATATCAATATTTATTTTATATAGTTCATATAAGCACAACTGTGAATATCATATGTTTTATTTGGAAATTAACAAAAATTAAGATATTTCACTTACTTTCAACTATAAATATTCATCTCAAACTTACCATGCGTATATAGAATAATCACTGCTATCTAATTAAATTAAAAAACTTAAAAACTAAAGCTAAGTGATCAAAGCTAGTAAGTAAAAATTAAAGTTAAAAAGTTAAAAGTAAAAACCATAGAAGCAAGCAAGTTTATTCCTCATCATTCTTTCCCTGTTTCATTTTGGCCCCTTCCAGGAGGGCAGTGGCAATAAGCTCAAGCTGCTGCTTAAGCTCAGAGGCCTTGTATTTATGCTTGGTTGCATTCTAAATGGACTTGGTGAAGAGGGTACAGTAGGTTGTTGGCTTGGTGAGGGGGACACAGTTGGAGAGATCATGCAGCTTGGAGAAGGGTTTCTCCTGCTCGTGCTGCAAGAAGGAAAAGAACTTATTGAATTTTGGGTGGAGCCCAAAGTTGGCCTTGAGGTGTTTGTGGTAAGCCTCTAGCGCTGAGGTGGTCTTGAGCTCACCATTCACTGCCGCCCGTTACACATTCCAGCTGGCCTTGGCACAGGCCTTGCCTCACCTCTGCGTGACAACCTTCCCAATCCACTGGGGCTCAAAGTACTCAAGGAAAGACTTGAACTCCAGTTGCTTTGCTATGTAGGGATCCTTTGAGAGCACCTTGAGCCCCTGCGCAGTGTGCTCTGGCTTTAAAAAAGCCAAGGCACTGAATTGTGCCAGCACAAAATCTGCAGGTGTCCAAAGTGTCTCTCTGGCTCAACCTACTAAGCTTGGTGTGGGCCTGCACATTACGAGCAACTGCTTGGCTGAAGTGGAAGTTGCACCCCTTCACCTCCCTGCTGAGCAGCTGCTCAAATGCATTATACTGAGCAGGCTCAAAGTCCATGATGCACACACAAGGCCCAAGAGCTCTTAGCCTCACCTTTTCCTCTGAGTCCAGGGTGGCCTGGTCCTTGTTAGAGGCAGGTGGGTTGGCATAGGTGTGGGGGGAGTCTTCTTGGATTTGTCATCATTGGCAGGAGGAAGGAGGACAATTGCTTGGCAGAGGATTGTGAACACATGTGTGTAAGTGGCCTCAGTGGCCCCAGGAAGAAGAAAAAATGCAAGTGGAATCACCTGGATGTCAATCTGGGCATGGACCATCCAGAGCTGCTTGAACATCTGGGGGCAAGTGGCAAAGGTACCATCAACTAGCCAGGTTGAAGCCCTTTTCAACTCCATCAGGTTCTGCTGAGTTGAGTAGTAGATTATGCAGTCTTTGGCGGCAGGCCTGTTGTCATGGAGGAGGAAGTGCTCCCCACTTGGAAGCTGCTTGAGCTCGTGGGTGAGTGTAAGCTCTGAGAGGACGTCCAAAGCCTTGGGAGAAGGGGGATTGGCGGCAATACACTTATTGCTTATGAACTTAACCAATTGCTCCTGTGTTGGCACCAACTTGAGATTGTTGGGTTTAAGATGTTGCAAAGCCTTTATGGTCAGATCAGAAGCCCGGAGGTGAGAGGAGGCGGGTATTACTTGAACAAGGTACCATTTTAATATCTGAGTGATTAGATGATTGGGGGGCTCACAAGTGTGCTCCCTCTTCTCCGCTGTTACTTGCCCCCAGCCCTCAGTGTTTAGCCAGGCCCCGCAAGTCTTATCCTCACAGACAAAGTGCTTGCTTTTGGTTTGGCACTTTTGATTGTTACAATTAAAAATGTAATTTTCAGTAACATAGCCAGGGCTGGCCTTTACAGACATAATTGAGAAGTACTGGGGGAAGCGCTTGGGGACTTTGAACTCTCCTTCCATATTACAGATATTGTGGATGGCCAGTGAATCCCAAGCTGCATGACCAGAAGCTTTGAACTTCTTGGAGTACTCCTCCAGCTCATCTTGGGGATCAGATGAGGGAGGGGGGAAGAGCCATCAGGAGGGGGGAGAGTTCTTTGAGGCCTGCTTGGATGCCTCCTTTTTCTTACCATAAGAAGAGGTGGGCTCCTTGGCAGCCTTTGACTTCTTGGTATGTTGCTCCTTGGTGGGCTTGGAGTTGGCCTCTGAGTGGTAAAAGGAGTGGTTGGTAAGATCACCATCAGATTTATTGGGGGAGGAATTTTTGGGGGAAGGTAAGGGGATGTGGAAGATGAGGGGGGAGGGGGGGAGATGGAGTAGGAGGAGATGGGGTTGAAGACTTTGCCTTTGCAGGCTTCTTGGCACGCTTGGGAGTGGAGCAGGTTTTTTTGGAGCCCTTGGAGGCTTGGCGCTTGGGCTGTTGGCTGTTCTTGTTTGATTTTGTCTAAAGAAAAGTTTAGTATTGTAAATAAAGAAGTATGAAAGATATGAAACACAGAGATAAAGCAAAGTAAAAGTTAAATGAAAAGTATGCAAATAAATTTTTATTTATCAAGAAAAAACATAACAAAGTAAATAGAAGCAAAATAGAAACTCAAAGTATAGATATAAAGGTTAAAACACAGAAAATAAGTGAATTTATGATGAAGCATCAAAGATGTTAGGTTCAGCATAACATCTTAGTGTTAAATCAATGTAAAAGTTTAATTAAAAATCAAAAAATATGAAAATTATATGGAGAGCAGCAGAAAAAGTAGTAAATTATAATTGCAAAAAAATAGAAAAATTATTATGTTGAATTTTTTTATTGAGAGTTGAAAATTCAAAACATAGTAAAGTGTTGAGTTTGGCACTGTCAATCAGCTGGGAAAAGCTGAATTCTCACTGTCGAGTATGCTGGAGTTGAGCAGAAACATCAAATTTACTATGTTTTTTACATATAAAACTTGCTTAAATTTAAAACGGGGTTGAAAGTTAACCCAAAAGCAAGGCAGTATCATATACTCAAAAATTAAAAAAAAATACAACATAAGTTAAAAAGTAAATGAGTGGAAATGTGTTTATTAGTGATTAGGGTATGCTGTGAGGAGCTGGGAGTGAACTATTTACCATAGTGTTGGTTAAAACGTTAAGAAGCTCTCTGTACTAATCCCCAGGTTAAAGTGTTGGGTGGGTGAGTGTTGAGTGGCGCTCATAGTGTGTCACATATTAATTTAGCCTTAATTCCAAGCCTTTGATTAGTTAAATCCAAAACCAATTGGGTGTCAAGTGGATAGAGTCAAACAAAGAAGATGTGAATTTTCAGTTTTTTATAAATTACACATGAAATCTCTTAATAAATTGGGCTTAATTTATGTGGCACCACTTAATCCAAAAACCCGGGAATGACATAATGTAAAACAAGTGGGGTATTTGATTAATGTCTATGCCACTAAATCCAGTATAGTGGTGCTTGGGAGCCTAATTGATAACTATGAATACTAATAATAAAAATATAATAGTAAATAATAAATTTTATATAAGCGCATATGTATTTTATTAATAAAATTAAAATTTGGCTTAAAAAGTGTCAAACTGGTCACTATTTTGGTTTAGAGTGTCAAACACAGGTTTTTTCATTTCTATTAGTAAATTTACTTATAAATTGCCCTTAAATTGGTATTTTAGCTAACCAAATTATTAAGCAGAGTCAAGTTTGAGTAAATTTAACCTTGGTTTTTGGTTTCAAACCCCTAAATTACTAGTAAAAATTAGCTTAAAATCAGTTAAGCCGAAAATACTAATAGATTCATATATGCAGCACTCAACTCCCTGGTACTTGACAAAGTGTCAAGTGCCAGGGAGTCAAACTTACCACAGTTGCTGTAGCTTGTATATCAATGATGTGGTTGACTAAATCTTTGATATGATCATATGGGTTCACAGCCTTTGACTGTACAACAGTCACTGTTAAGTATTTAGCCAAATAAATAATCTGAGATATAAAGTTTCTCTGTTTTTGCTGTTTGTTTTATGTAGATAGGTTTAGTTGGAATTCTTCAGATAAAGATTACTAAGAGCTTATTATCTATATTTAATAAAAGAACAGAAGGCAAGATTGGCCAAATCAATCTTGGAGACTAGGCGTCTCAAAAATAATTTAATTAATTGGGAAGATTAATTAATAAATACATGGGAATATAATTAATGAGGTTTTAATTATACTGGTTAATTGCCTTGACTGTCTCAAGAAGTTTGGTTAAGGTTAGTCAAAAGTAAATCCCCAAATTTTGGGTTAAAAGCGCGGCTTTGGCAAATTCATTAGGTTAGAAGTGCTGTCTAATTGATTTGAGAAGCGCCAAGGCGCTGCCTAGTGAATTTTCTGGGTGCTGCAGTAGTGCCTGGTTCGAGTTTTGAAGCATTTTTATGAGTTTTAAGACAAAAAATCATTAAATGCAAAGATGACTAAATAAAGGCAAGGATGCCTAGGTAATCAGGTTTGATCAGATGGTTCCCATTTGAAACATCTATAGCTGAGTTTTGGGATGTGTAATCCACAGGTTTTTGGCGCTGGGAGCTGGGGAAGCTCCATGCTGAATTGGTACATTGGGATAAATGGAGTCAGGTGACTTCTTCCCATTGTAGGTTTTTTCTCATAGGTTGAGAAATATTGGTGATCTTTTAGGTAAAGATCTAGGTTTAGATGACTCAAATGTCATAGATCATGTCACAAGTGACAAACTACTATCAACTATACTTATCAAAAAGCCTCAACTACAAAACTCAAACCCCAGCATCTCGCGGGCTGCCAGCCCGCAGGGCCAGCTGCCCGCAGTTTTTTGGGCTCAATTCATAACAGGATTTGACTTTGGAAATTCTTTTAAGCTTGATGAACCAAACGTACCTACGCCAATACTCACCACACTAAAGGTTCCTGATAAAACAGCCAATCAATGGGCAGGTCCAGCCACAGATTCTGAAATAACTTGGGCCCACACGGAAGGGGAAACAGAGAATTTTCCCATAGAACGCGGGCCACCCAGAGGCAATCAATCCCACAACCTGACTAGGGAATTTGAGCATTCTCAGTTCAAAACAGCCAATGAAATAACCCCCACAATCAATGCCACCAAAGACTGGGAAGACCTGGTAATTGGGAAAACCCGGGCTGACGGAATTTATGAAAGTTTTACCATGACGGATGAGCATACTTATACCCTGGGCCACCAGGAAGATGCCCATTGCCATCCTTGCAATAAAGTGACATGAACCTTTGGTTCAACCAGATCATACCATACTTGTTATTAGTCTTACTTCATTTACAGTCTACTCCTCACAGCTCTGCACCCCGGGCTCACCTACCCTAAGAAACCGTGGACCAGCCGCCCAAGCTTTACCGTCCACCAGGAGCTCCCTTTGGCCCAGTACACTTTACTGAGTACCCACCCAACCTGGTGTATTTGGAGTTTACTCTGGAGGATATCCTCATCCACAACCCCAAAGCTAGAACTAGAGAGACAGAAGTCCTTTACAGAGAAGGGATCAAAATCATCCAGCCCCCTCTGCTATTCCGAGACAAGTATAATTTCCTACCCACATATTTGGTTCCAATGACACCGCCCCTCACCCCGCGGCCCAACTGCCCGCAAGAATCTGTTGCCACTAATGAATCCACTTCCACTCAGATATTTGGGGTGATGTATATCACCCTCACCAATTGATTGATTCTATGCTGCCTGTAAGTGGATCTTGGGCAGTCCTTGGAAAATTGTTATCTTATATTGTAAAGTTAGCCCCAATCATTGTGGTAGGCTCTCCCTGCTGGGCCCGCAGGCCATCTGCCCGCAAGTTCTCAGGAACCCCCACAGGTTGGATCCTAGACAGATCACTTGATATAAATCATAGGCTGATTCAGGAACTGGAGGGGTTTAAGCCAAATATGCCCCAAATGGTATATAAGCAAAAACAGCTAATTTTAAATAAAGATATATTGTCAATTTTGACGCTTTCCCTTCAACTTCTTTTTAATTATCATGTCTTATTTATTACTATTTAAAAGAGCAAAATTTGGAGTTCTTTGTGTTGATGCTGCTGCTGCAAGAAAGGAAGTTCCTACCAGCTTGCTTGAGGAGGCTTTGGAAAGTCTGGAGGTCTCTAAGATTGCACCTGAGGAATCTTTGGTAGAAGTAAAAGCGGCTTTTGAGAACTATACTCTGACTATTTTGCCAGAGAAGGAACCCTGGCACAAGGAAATCAAGTTTATGCATGGGACTTGTGGAACTTGCTGTTAGGGGTTGATGAAATTTTGAAACAAGTAAAGGACAGAGCCAATTGTGAAGTTGAGGCGTTGAGAAACAGAGAGGAAAAGAGTGTCAAAATTATGGCTTGTTAGAGAGATGACAATAAAGTGTTGTCTCACAAAATTGCCTCCCTGGAGGCAAAGCTCCTTGAAGCTTTGTCACATGAAGGTACTGGTAACAAGAGTCAAGGTCAAGATAACAGTAAGTTTGACTGGTTAGACCTGGATCTGTCACACAGTCTTATCAGAGGAGAGGAGGGGAGCCCCCAGGAGCAACAGAGTGGTGGCCTCACGCCCATATAGAATAGCAAAGAGGGAGTACCCAGTGACACAATTTTTGCTAAGGCAATAAGCAAAGAGAGCAGCAGGTAAGTATAGATCCCAGTTTTCAGCATCAGAATAAGTGAGTTTCCTCATGATAGAGACCAGAGTTGAGTTTGCACGCTCAACTACCCCATTGTTAGAAGGATTATAGGGGGCATAAAAAGACTGGTGAGACCCTAAATCCTCAACAACTGAGGTCACTAACTTAGCATTGGAGTTAGTCCCATTATCAGATAGTATCACTTGAGGGAAACCATGGCAAAAGAATATGTCTTGCAACAGAAAGGCAGTGGTTGTTTTGGCAGTGATGTCCTTAGTAGGGTAAGCTTCTACCCACTTGCTAAAATGATCAACAGCAATTGAGATAAAGCGGCAACCAGAGCAAGAACAGGGGAGAGGCCCTACAGCGTCAATGCTGATAGTATGAAAGGTGTGTTGAGGGGGGACTAGCTTGAATTCATGTGAGGCAGCTTGTGATTGTTGAAGCTGGCAATCATGGTAACTAGCAAGAACATTTGTAATCAGCAGGCAAAGATTCTCCCAGAAATAGTTTTTCTGGAGCCAGTTATAGGTCTTGGCAATGCTTCTATATCCTGTCTCCTTATAATCTTAGAGCACCAAAAAAGGCAAAGACTAGGCCGTACATAAGGTAGGTAACAGTCTTGTACTTCCTTGAAAGTTGGTTGTCACAAATGAGTGTGTCTTCAGATATTTTGGATAGGGCAATATGAACTTCTTCTGTCTCGTTCTCCCAGGAGAAAGGGTACCCAATTAGTTCATATAGTTGGTCAGCCTCAGCAGGGTGTAGAGCAAGAATGGGCATTCTGGACAGTCCATCAGCATTATGATTTTGAATCCCGGGACAGTGTAGCACAGTAAATTTGTAGCCTTGCAGGCAGAGCCATCTAGCTAGTTGTCCTTCTGGTTCCTTAAGCTGTTGTAACCATTTAAGCAAGTCATTGTTGGTGATCACTGTGAAATGGGTGCCATATACGTAATGACAGAACTGCTTGACAGCATACAACACAGCAAGACATTATTTATATGTGACACTGTAATTCTTCTCCTTCTTGTTGAGGACACAAGAGGTATAAGCTACAGGATGATCTACACTTCTATCATCTAGTTGAGCCAAGATAGCCCCAATATCCAGGTCACTAGCATCAGTATATAGGATGAACTCCTTATTTTAATCAGGATATACTAGGATAGGGGCCTCCTTAAGTTTTTGCTTAAGGGTCTTAAAGGCCTATTGCTGGCTGGCAGTCCATTTGAAAGGGACATTACGTAGCAGCAGGACCAAGGGTTTGCTAGTATAAGCAAAATTGGGGATTGATTGTCTTTAGTATCCCATCATGCCCAGAAAGACTTGAACTTCTTGCAGGTTGGTGGGCAGAAGCATTTTGTCAATGGCCTCAACTTTCTTAGTCATGGGGCAAATTCCTGTCTGAGTCACCTCATGTCCCAAGAATTCAAGGTGTTCCTTGAAGAAGGCACACTTAGATGGTTTTAACTTAAGACTAGCTTCTCAAATCTTTATGAACACTTCTTTGAGATGAGCTAGGTGGTTGTTAAAGGTAGCACTAAAGACCATTATATCATCTAAGTACAATAGGACACATAAGAGCTTCAAATCACGGAGTTTGGAGTCCATGGCTTGTTGGAAAGTAGCTGGAGCATTGCAGAGTCCTTGCAGCATTTGCGTAGGCTCAAACAATTCTTTGGAGGTGATGAGCACAGCCTTCTGTCTATCTTTGGGAGAGAGATCAACTTTCCAGTATCCAGAAGCCAGATTCATGGCAGAGAAGAACTTAGAGCCCCCAAGGCGGCAGAGAGCATCATCAATGCCCGGTAAGTGGTAGGAATCCTTTTTGGTTAAAGAGTTCAATTGTTGGTAGTCCATCACAATACAATGAACTCCATCCTTCTTCTTCAGTATGAGCAAGGGGGAGGGCCATGGACTTTGGGAAAGAGCAAGCAGCCCAGCTTCTAGAAGTTGCTTAAGCTCTTTATACACCTGAGCGTCTTTTACGCAACTGCGGCAATAAGGTTTAGTGCAGAAGGGGGGAGCATCACCAGTATTGATCTGATGAATGACACCTTTGGCTAGACCATATTCAGTGCTGTCTTTAGCAAAGATATCTTGAATTAATCTAGCAAGTCCAGCACCTCCTTTTGTTGTACTGGGGATAGTTGTGGGAAGTCTTGAGCAATGAACAAGGACAGGACTTGGGGCTTGTCTTCAGGTAAATTGAAATCCTGAAACGTGCCAAAGAGATGTAGCAACAGGACATCAGTAGCATTCAACAACCTGCCATAGCCAACAAACTGCCCTCTAGACACTCATATGGGGAGAGCGGTTAAGTTGGCAACCAGCAATTGAATGGGGTCTGTATGAGAAACATCCAAGATTACTGGGCATAAGTAGGGCTCATTGCGTCCTAGAGAGAGAGGAGAGTATAACTCTAGAAACGTACACTCAGGTAGCTCATATGATATTTGGGAGTCTAGGATGGCTTGAGACCCCAGGGGAATGGTTATAGAAGAAGTTGCCAAGAGAGGAATCCCCTCAGACGCAGGAAAAGCCATAGGGGGACACTTTATGTTAGATGAATGTTTACGGTATTTAAGGGTAAAAACACTAGTGGGATACTCTAAGGCACACGTCTTGAGGCGCTTCCCTGGGACTTTGACAGGCTCTTTGAAGATCAGAGAGTCTTTTTACCCTAGGATTGAGAGGTAATCATCCTTTAAGTTGATGATCCCATTGTATTCCCTAAGGAATTGAGTACTGACTAGGAGGTCATAACTCTCATTCTCCAAGACAATGGCAGGCGCAGCCAAGAGTAGCTTTATAAACCACATGGGAAGAGCAGAATAAGCCCCTATAGTGCAAGTCATGGATAGCCCAGCTGTGTCATACAACTGGTGGTAATTAAGGTTGGGGGCAAGTTTGATCTTCTTGACAAGCTTTGAGGAGACAACATTAACTGGAGACCCCATGTCTAAAACAGCCTTGATTTTTACCTTTTGGATGGATATTTCCAAACAGGTGGTAGGACGCGCAAAGGATGGAAGGACAACTAGGATGTACTGGGCTTCTGCTAGTTTGTTGTCCCATTTTTTATCATGCATCTCAAGCCTAGAAACTCCTTATAGACATACTGGAGAGGAAGAGAGACTGAAACGTTCTTGAATACAGTGTCAGCAACCTCATCAGCTTCTTTAGATAACTCTACAAGCATGGGGGACCTCTTAGCTTGAGTGAGGTAAGGAAAAGAGACAACCTCCTTGGATTCCGGCAGCAGCTTGGTGGTTGTTGTAGATTTCCCAGAATGCAACTTATAAAGGACCACAATAGTTTCAGGGACAGCAAGGACTGAACACCCATAGGTGTTGGGACGTTCCACATCTGAATCACCCATATCAGAGTCATCAGAGATATTGTGAAATAACAGCAGAATGTGAGGAGCCCCAGTATCAGAAGGCTCATAGTCAGCAATTGAGGGGGATTGAAGGAGACAGGGAAAAATTGTCAACTGAGAGTGTCTTTGCCTCTAGGTTGACTGTTCTTCTCCTGCCTGTTCCTTGGGATCTGCCCCTTAAAGTCAAGGATTGGTGCAGACTCGAGAATGGCAACTTATCTGGGCACAGTTGTGGCAACCTTGACGTCTAGGAGGATTTTCAAGTTCATTGTGAGGATGCAGGGGCCACAGGAAGACAAGCCATAATTAGAGGTGGCACAATTATCCCACACAACTGCTCCAGAATGGGTAAGGTGCATGTCCTGCAACAGTGTCTTTATGCTCTTCATGGAAGAAAGCATGGCTCTATGGGCCTTGCAGTGAAGACACAGGAGCTGGTTTACCTTGAGGGCTTGAGCGCAAGCCATGTAAGCTTCATGAACCAACAATTGTCTGCTTGTTATTAGTTGCTGTCCTTCCATGTAGAATCTATCTGCAAATTCATCTAGATTCTCCTTATGTTTGAAAGCAATGTGCATGAAGGCGTCCTTTTTCACCTCCAAACTAAGGTTGCCACCAAACTCATCAATCAGAAGCTGCTTTCTCTCTTCCCACATTTTGATGGTGGGCAGCTCTGGCACTACTATCTCTTGGCAGGTTGGGTGCAGACAGGTTAGAATTTGTTTCTTCTTAACCTCATCCAAGGCTCTTCTCATGGCAGTTTTGTAGATAGTATAGAAAGCTGCAATGGCAGAAGTTTTGGGGTCAAAGACTTGCTTAAAGATAGATTTAAAATGTGCTTTGGGAGATGGACCACAATTGTTGCTATTGAGCACATTTATGCTCAGGGAGAATTCTGCTTCAGATTCAGAGGGGGGCTGTCTGGCCCACAGCTGGCAAACACTTTCCTCAAGAGTAGTCAGGGTCTCAGCAGTGCAGGTACCTGTATTAGTAGCTAGGGTGGTCTGCCGCTCAGTAACATCTAGGTGTTGGCCCTGTGTTGTTACTACCAAGGAAAGTTTGGCCAGCCGGGAGGTAAGGAAAGGCCCCACTGAGAGGCAAGGGGTAAACCTGTTCTTTACTGAGTCAATCAATTCACTCATTTATTGCACGTCTTTATCAAGTTTGTTGTGGTCTTGTTTCAAATGGCCCACCTCATTAGCTAGAGCTATCAACTCTGTAGCACATTGAATTTAAGGGGCTCCTGGAAAGCCAGGGCAACAGCCATCTTCATCAATAACTCCAACTGGGCTAGCCGCAATTGCCACCATTTCACGCAGGGCAGCAAGCTCTTGCTGTAGCTCAGTAACTTGGGTTGTCAGAGCAAGCACCTGAGGATCAGGCTGAGGCGCTTCTGTAGGGCAACCTTGACTACAGGTGGAAGCTTGTAGCTTTCAGATGGCATCTCATAGTCTCTGCTCTCTATCCACCAAATTGTCAGATGCAGGAGAGGGCAGAGCATCTGGCTTGGGCATAGATAATTCATTCACTTGAGTCTGGAGCTTGGTAATAGCAGCGGCAGTGACACCCCTTTCTTGATCAAATTCTTCACTGAGTTCACAAAGGCCTTTAGCAGCAAGGTCTGCTACTTGTTGCAGTTGCTCAAAGGAGTAAGCACTGAATGCATTAAGCTGCTGTAAAAGTTGTTTGAAATTGGTGAGATAGGCATTCAAGGTGGAATCTACTTGGGTTTGCCAGGGCTTTTCCAACTGGTGAAACTCATGTAGACGCTCCCTAACTAAAAACAGGGATGGACTGGTGCATTTTCTCAGTGGAATTGAACAAGCAGGTTTGAGAAGTGACAGAGTCACGCTGATTGTCTAACACCAAGGAAAACAGGGAGTTGATCCATAGTTGATAGGCAGCCAATTGATCCCAGTGGTTTGTGACGGCTGCTTGTAGAGATTAAATCTCCTGAATATGGAGATCTAACACTATTTGATGGTGGGCTAAGGCAGGTTGTACAAAGGATGGCAATAGGTGTTCAGCAGAGCCAGCCACTGAGAGGAGGTGCTGTGGAAATTGTGGAGCTAAAATCAATTTTTAGTATTATGCTTGGCTGAACTGAAGCTGGAGACAAGGGATGGCTCCGTCACGGGCTATCCCAAGGGCTACCACCATGACTTGTTCCAAGTCAGGGGTACCCAAAGGGTAGGTCACTAGGCGGGGACCATTCCTGAGGTTCAGTACAGTAGGGAGAATAGGTGGGTTGGTGATGTCTTCTTCAATAGGAGGACTGGTAATTTCAGGCAAAGTCGGCTCTTGTATGGGAGGAGGCAAAGGTCTTGAAAATGTGGTTGCAAAAGGGATAACCAAGGGGCTTACAGCCCCTGTAGTGAGCACCATTTTTGTTGTGATCTGAAGTGCGGCACAGAGTCACAACAGGAAATCCTAACCTTAGGATTGGATTTGTACTAAGTCTCGGTTAGAATGGCAGGGAAGGCTATGTGATTACCTTGTGGCCTGATTGAATAACATCTGCTAGATGTGGCTAGAGAGGTGCCAGAGTACTTGAAGACACTAAGACAAAAATGTGAATAGAACTTAAGTTTATTGGGTGAAAAGATTAGGAATATATACTGTGTAGCTTTACCACAAAATAGTACATGGACAGTAGGATCACTTGCCACAAGCATTAGTGGGGCAAGTGAGTTGCGCAGAATCAGGAAACTGAACAATTGAATTTCCCAATTTGTAGCCAGATTCATTTCAAAGGGTGAAGGCAAAAGAGAGAGATTTATCCTTGAAATAACCCATCAAAGGCAAAATCAAAACACAGTGAATGGTGGCATTCACAACACTTGAAATAAAGGTGAATAGGCTATAGACCATTCTTGACAGGCCATATTTTGTGCATGATTGTTGGAAACAGCGGGGGCTACGGCAATCAAGAGCTGGTTTTGCAACCCCAACGCCAACTGATGATGGACCAGCACAGGTAGGATGAATTGGTTAACCAGCACGCCAATAGTTTCTTTGGACTCCATTAGAGCAGGGGGAGACCAAAATCCAGTAGGAAGGAGTACAGATCTTCAGAGGCATATCCAGGGCTGAGTCCAGAAATGGTATACATTGCCGCTGTGTCTGTGTGAAAGAGAGAGCGCACAGCGGTGCAAGCTTGTTTTTAATTGAGAGAAAACACTGAAAGAAGGGCCCAAGCAGGCCCGGGAGACAACATCATTACCATAGGAGTTGAGGGGGTATTAGTGATATCCTCTTTTAGAGGAGGACTAGAAACTTTAGGACATTCAGGTACTTTTTTAATAACAGGAAAAGGACCAGAGAAGGCGCGGGGGAACAGAGTAACAAAGGGGCTTGCAGCCCCTGTAGTGAGCACTATTTTGTTGTGTTTGGCTCCTGGGAACAACATCCAGGAGGACACAGCAGGAAATCTTTATAAAAAATATGAGGTTCAAAGATAGCCTTGGGTTAGCCTTCAGGGCAAAATAAAAGGGCACATACCTTAATTTCCTAGAATACAAGAAGATTTCATTTTGGCAAAAAGGAAAGGAAAAAACTTGAAGAATATTAAAGCTAACACAAATCTGGATAAACTTGTCTTTATTAGGAGAAATGACTCTACTTAAATAGTAGACAAGGGTCAATGATTACTCATTAGGTAGACAGAGTGGTTGAGGGGATCACGTTGGGATGAGGTCATACCAGGATCAGAAAAGGGCAGGTACAGTATTCTGGAATGGGTGGATATTGATGTCAACCCATTTATAGAAGGCAAGTAATTTCCAAAGTTGAAAGCAAAACCAACCAAATCTTTGCACATATTATTATTTGAAGGCCATATCAAAATAGCATTAATGGTGCAATTTCTAACATCATTGATCATGAAGAAAAGTGGTATACTGTACTGCCCGGATTATTCTGTAACAAATATAACTATCTGCCCACCTACAACCCTGAAATCCAACCACCCACAAGAGTTTGCCTCATTAACAATGCCACTTCCATCTATATTTTTAGAGTACTCTATATTACCCTCAGAGGCCTGGTGAATTCCATGGTTCCTAACACATGTCCCTGTTCCTTGCTGGGTTTATCCTTATCCTGTGTTATCAAGTTGGCACCCATCCTATGGTGGTCATTATCCTCTGGCACAGTGGTTCCACAGCCTGAGTCCAACAGTACTCCACCAAAAATTGATATCCTGACACAAAAGATCACAAATTGATGTATCTGCAGCTAGTTGCAGATGCATAAATGAGTTGTCTTTTTTGGCATAAACAAATTTTATAGAGGGTCTCCTTCCAATGGAATTTTTTTGAGTGATGAGACACCTTCTGGAGCAAAGTTGTCAAATCAAGCACCAATTCTTTATATTGTTTTAAAAAAAGTATCCCAATTATACAAAGTGGCATAAACCCTTAAAATTAGTAATATGTGACCTGCACCACAGCTATTGTTATTTCAATCCAACAAATACATATTTCATATTAAATTTTTATTTTTTATTCATTTAACTTTTATTTGATATTTATCTGATTCAAGCATTGATAAACTTATAAGCGGTTGTCAAAGCTACGATGCCACTGTGAATTCAGAACCTAATGGTAGAAATGTGGGATTGTCAAATCCTTGGTCCAAATTTCAAATCACATTTGTGGTTTGGACTTTTTTAATTAAATTGAATTCTTTGTAATTTATTTGAATAATTTCAATATGCAGAAACTCATATACACATTTGTAAATTTCAAGTCTAACTGCATTTTTCAAATGGAAAAATAAATTGGCTGAAATCAGATTTAAAGTGTTCAGATCCATCAATCATTTTCATTAAGTTTACTATGTTTTTTGGAAGTGCAGGATTGTCAAATCCAAGGACAAAATTTCAAATAAAAAATGAATGCCACTAGTAAACTCAGATATTAATTGCAGAAACTGAAATAGACTTTGAATATACATTAAGCATACCAGTAAACACAAACCTAAATTGAGAAGACCCATCTCTAGATAAAATCAAATGAAAAATTCAATTTTGATAAGTATTTTCAAACAAGAAAATTGATTGATGTTTAAAATTGTCTAAACCTGGAAATGATACAATATCATGCACTCCAAATCACTAATATAGCAACCACAAACCCATATAATGCTATATGAGTCACTATTCTGACAACGCAATTTTTTTAGAATGTTTTTGGCCCCTGGTGTAGCCAGGGGCTAAACAAAATTTCTTTTGAGGGAGAAAGAAGAGGTAGAAAAGGAAAAACTCAAAAAGGAAAAAATTATCAGTTTGCGGCATCTTGATTTTTGCACATTAATTTAGACATTGTTAATTGAGAACTTAAACTTTCTCCCTTCATTAAAACTTTCTTTTTAATTGTTATTGTAACTTAAATAAGGGTCCACTTTTGTAACAATGTGTGTTTATGTATTGTTATTAAGGATGCTTGATTACAGTTTGATTTTAGAAAATGCTAATAATAAAAAGAATTATATATTACAATATATTTTTTATCAATTTAGATTTTCCTTGTTGTGGTGATTGTTCATTTGTTGTTAATCATGTGCTTGCACTTTATTGGATAGTTTAACCTCCAGTTGCCCTGTAAATAGGAAATCAAGTTGCCTCCATGACCCCAGCTGGCCTTGTGGAGGCAACTTTATTTCTTATTTCAAGGGCAACTGGAGGTTAAATCATCCAATAAAATGCAAGCACATGATTAACAACAAATGAACAATCACCACAACAAGGAAAATCTAAATTGATAAAAAATATATTGTAATATATAATTCTTTTTATTATTAGCATTTTCTAAAATCAAACTGTAATCAAGCATCTGTAACAACAATACATAAAAACACTGTCAGGAACCCATCTGCTCAGAAACATACCACCCAAAAGGTGTATGGCCGTGGATGGATTCAACCCTGTGATTAGAGAACCAATTGGAACAGAAACCATCCCCATATGAAACAATTCTCCAATCAGACAGTATTAACCCAAAAGGGGATTGAACCTTCCCAACATGAAGTAAGCTCCAAGATAACTGAGAAGGAAAACAGAAGCTAAGGGATGAAATAAGGAAGGAGCAGGCAGACTGGCCCCCATGACCTGTGGCTCCTCTGTGATGAGGGGATTCTGTGACAATGGAGCGGTGGTGTACCATACATCTGGTACCACTTGGCACCATGACTTGTCTAAGTAGCTAGGAGGAGATGAACCAGAATCTGCTCTTGTTCCAAAATATATGCTTGCAGCAAAGGATTAGACAAGGAGCAACCAAACCAACCATTTATACCCAAATGGTCCCCATTGGGAAGACTTGGGTAGCATCATGGTGTTTGATTTCAGGACTGGAGAGCAGGCAAAAAGATAAATCAACTAGGTAAGGAAATTGACTTTATTAACTGAACAATTAAACACCCTGACAAATGGAGCCTTTTTATAGACTTTCAAGATCTGTTTAAATTGTAGTTTCAAGGGGAATTTGGAGAAATATTGGGGAAATTGGGTAAGGAAATTTTGCCGGGGGAGCTTTGACTTGAATTTAAAAATAAGATTATTAAAAATATCATAAATGCCCCCTGCTGAGCCTTCTCCAAACAGCTAGGTGTCATTTACCCCAGCTGTTGGAGAAGCAACAGCTTGGGGGGCTTCTGGTGTGCAACTGCAACACCAGAAGAGGATAGGCAAAATTAACTTGATTATAATTAAGTACAGAGCTTAATGATTCTTTAACATTATCATAGTTGGAAAGAAGCAAATTTGGTTTCAAAAGCTCCTGCCCCCATCACATCCTCTGATTGGCTGCAGGAAGCCATCTTGCGTATTGGCAAAGATAGGTTTGAATTCAAAATAATAATGTTGTCTAGGTGATCCAACAATAATTGAGAGGACCCAGGTTCAACCCCCGTGTTGGCCAAGGAAATGGCCTCTGGGCTTGATTTCAGGGCATTCAAAGGTAATTTAGGACTGATATTACATACTAATAAATCATTTCTAGGACCTGGGGAACAGTCCAAATTAGGAGAAGGGTTTTCAGACCCTGGATCTATAAAGATTTCCTTGTTGTTGTCAGAAAAGATAGCAAAAGCATTCTTGACACACACATTGTTACAACAATGGGCCCTTATTTAAGTTACAATAACAAGTAAAAAAAGTTTATGTATATAAAATAAATGAAAAAGTCTAATTTAATAAGATTTCTACCAGTGTCAAAATAACGGGATTGATCCCCCAGAAAGGTTCCAAATAAGCAGGTTCATTACCCGCAATCCAACTTCCCAGTGACCTGTAGCCAAATGCAGAAGTCAACTCAAATTTCCAGAAACAGAAATATGAGCAGATAATGATCCCATATGAAGATACCTCAATTTAGAGCTTGATTCATTACCAGGATCAAGCCACTCCTTAATTATCCAGCCAAGTAATTACCATAATCATGTTCCTGATATCCACAATTCACTCACACTATATAACTCATATCTCCAAATAAAGATATCTAGCTAGCTTCTAATCATTTTTCCTGTGCAATTCTGCTAAAACAGCACAGTTACCGCACCAGCAATATAATTTTTCAATAAAAATTCAGCTCAATAAGAGAAGGTTATATTACAGTCTATCTTATTTTTAAGTATATATAATTTGGCAAATAGTAGTCATCTAAATTTTAGGTATCCTATAATGGAATTTAGTGATTATTCAAGAGTGCCAATGATTCCTAAAAGAATTGGCATGAATCCACAATATATCCTTTGACTTCCTGTTTAAGATACACCTTAATTAAATTTATTTAAAATTCACCTCAATTATGGTTTGAAATTTGGTTCTTGGATTTGACAATCCTGAAGTCTCATATTTTTTTAATTATTTCATGTTATCTATGATTTTTTAGACTTAAGAAAATACCAAATTGTATATTAGAATCTCACAGTTCCAATTCATGCATCCCGCTGTTGCAGTGAACGCATTTGAACAACTGTTATTTGAAATCTGTAAATCCCCAATCTACCTTTTAAATAGATGAACTGTGTAAATAAAGCTTTATCTCTTGGTTGATTAATTATTACCAATTTTACATATTTTTTGTTCACCACAACAAAATTCTGGAGGTCATTCCATTCACCAAACTTGTATTGCTGTTTTTGTGTTGTTGCCTGTGTGCCTGTTGTTGTTGTGATGTCTGCTTCCGCGCCCCCTGTTTCTGCTGTTGAAACTCCTGCTCGGGCTCCTGCTGCCTCTGCCCTTGCTATCCCTCCCCCTGCCCCTTCTGTTGACAACCCATTGTCTAAGTTCTTGGTTGCTCAGCAACTTCCTTGCTTCAAGGAGAATGGGTATACTGCTTAGTTGTATACTTTTGAGGATTATGCTGAACAATTCAAGCTCTCCAACAAGGATTGCCTCCATGAGGTCAGCCGTTTTCTCTTGGGGGAAGCCCGTGTCTGGAATCAGGATGTTCAGGTTGCCTCCTGGGCCAATTGGAAGGCCCAGGCTGAGCTCTGTTTTGCCAAACATGAACCTGATGCCATCCACCAGTTGGGTCTGTTGAAAATGGTGCACTTCAAATCCTTACACAAACTTTTGAATACATTCCAAAACCCGCTAACAAGGCTTTGATGCAACACCTCAAAACCAACAGTGCCTCTGACTGCAAGACCACTGTTGAGAATTTCCACAGCCTTGTCTCCATCCGCACATTTGTGAACGCCCTTACCCACTCCTACTCTGCCATGGTTCAAGCTTCTAAACCCAATTTGTTGAAGGAAGCAATTGCCTTGGTCCGTGACAAGTATGACATCTGGGTAGAACAAGCCACAGATGAGCATTCCAAAGAAAATTCTGAATGGAACCCCTTTGCACCAGTTCGTAAACAGAATAAGTCTGAGAAAATTGCCCAAGAGGTCAAGGCCCACCTTGAGGATTTGAACCGCTGTTTTGACGCCATGTTCATGGCACAAGAACAAGGACGCCAACCCAGCACCAATCCCCCCGCACCTTTCAAAGAGACCGTAACCGCCCGTATAACCCCCGTTGTTACAACTGCTCTGAGGTGGGGCACATCTCCAAGGACTGCACCGTGCCCTGCTCCATCTGTAAGGAGCAATCCCACTCTAACTTCATTTGTGAGTTCAATCCCATTAATCATGACCGCAAACCTCAAGGGTTGATGATGGCTGAAAAAAACTATGAAGCAAAACAAGCCCTATCCTCCTCTGCCACCCCTCAACCTTTGAATAAAAAATCCAACCTTGAGTACATTGTTGACCCTGATGGCCCCAGTTTCCCGTTTACCCTGATCTGTAAGCGTCAAGTTTGCTCCCAAGGCCCCTCCCCAGGTTGCAAACTTACACCCCCACCCATGAAGTGTACGGACTGCAAGGACATACTGTCCCCATCTGTGTTCTCCCCCCTTGCCCATGGCAAAACTGGGGAAGATTTTGGACATCCCAGCGACCCAGATCCACCCTGCAAACCTCCATCCTCCCCCCTCGCCACCCCGCGCGTATGTGCGCAACAGCAAATAAAACCCCTGTCACCCTAATAGATTTGTTAGCTTGGAAATTGAGGATGATTTAGTGAATGAAGATCATTACCCTTGCTTACCTGACCTTGACAAATATCTTCCTTTTAAGGACGACCCACATTACAATATTGTAACTGTGGAGTCCGTCCCCAAGTCTCCACACAGCAACGGCAGGTTTCCTGAGTTACCTTCTGTGACACCCTCCCTAGAGGCGTCCCCTTCAGGCGCAGCAGCCTGGGAACACAGGGCCACCAGCCAGGAAAGCAAGGACAAAGGCCCAACAGCTTTTAGGGGCCACCATTGCAGCCACCCTGGCCCATTAGGCCCTGCAATAGTGTCCTGGGTGAATCCCCCTGGGTTTGGACCAATCAGGTCCCTTAATACTAGTGATGGGATTGGGCACAGCTTGTTGGAAGACCCTGCTGATTTGGGTGAGCCAATCAGCTCTGGTTGCAGCAAAAAATTTAATGTGCTTTCAGCATTGTACAATGTTGTCTGGGACAGCCAGCCAATCATTTTGCAGGCCCGCCAGGATGCCAATGGACCAGCGGCATTGTCCAACCCTGGAAATTTGAATCAACCAATCAGATTGCACACCCCCAGGATGCCATGGCACAGCGTGTGTTGTACAACCCACGTGATTTGGCCCAGCCAATCAACTCCTCTGACGCTACATGCAATTCTATGCATATGGCTTCAAGTGAGTTCTCCAATTTAGATGAGTCAATCACGTCTGACGACGCTATGAAAGTTGGCTCAGCCAATATGTTGATAAATAATTGCAATTTAACCGGGCCAATCACACCCAACAATGTGATGCAAGTTGACTCACCAAATGCGTTGATAAATAAATGCAATTCAAATGAGCCAATCAAAACCCTCAGCGCCATGGAAACTGACACACCCAATGTACTGTCCAATAATTGTGATTCAGATGGGCCAATCAGACCTGGCGCAGCTGGCGCAAAATTTGCTCACCCTGACCAAGCTGGTTGTCCTACCCCAGGCCATCCAATCAGATCCCGTGATGCCAAGAATACCAATGCACCCAATGTATTGTCCAATTATTGTAATTCTGATGGACCAATCAGATCTGGGGCAGCTAACACAAATTACATTCATACTGACCAAGCAGGTTGCCCTGTTCAAAACCATCCAATCAAATCCCACAATACCAAGACATCCAATGTACCCAATTTATTACACTATAATTGTAATACAGACAAACCAGTCAGATCTAGCACAGCTGGTGAAAATTATACCCATACTATTCCAAGTCAATTGATCATATATAAAAGGGACCCCAACTGGCCAAACCAGTTTTCATCCAACTTTTCTGAGCCAATGGATACCTTCCACATGCCACCAGAATGGTTTAACTCATTCTGGGTGGCAATCAACCAGCCTAGAATGGATGGTAAGTCCCAGGTAACCTCATATGCAAAGCGACCCCCTCCCAAGTCTGGCAGGAAGCATCACGGCCCCAACCAATCAGATGGACCAAAGGAGAGACCTGGCCTCTCAGCTGTGAAGATCCTGCGCCAGCTGATGATGACCATCTTCCTCAAAGACCTGTGCACTGAAAGCCCCAAGTTTTGCCAGAAGATACAACAAGCCATATCTGCACTACGCCCTGGGAAATATGAAGCCCTCTTCCTGACAGGCACAGGCGCCCCAAGAACCACAGGTACTGTAAACAGCGTACACACTTCTATAATCTTGGACGGTGGCGCTTATAGCAACATTATCTCCAAGATGTTCCTGGAATCCCTGCCTCAACCAGAGGTAACCTCATCTGACGTCAGCTTCATCTTTGCCAACGGGAGCTGCACTACTGCTCTTGGCAAGGCCATCAAGTTGCGCTTGTGGTTGGGAGGTGTCTTCAGTACCATTGAGGCCGCCATCTTTGACCACAACCAGTATACCCTGCTCCTTGGCCGCAAAACTATGAGCAACCTGAGTGTAACCACCCGGTTTGCGGACAACGGATGAAACTTGAGCACAATAATGAATTAATTGATCTCAAGGTAACATTTGACAGTCCTACTGGCCCTTCCTTTCTTTGCAAACCTTTAGCTGCCCAAATCAAGGACAACACCTAGCTGAACAACTTCCAGCAAGCTCAGCTCCAGGAGGTGATCTCCGCGTAAAGCTCCCACATTGTCTCTGACTATGATGACCTGCCTGAAGTACCCGGATTCTGCCACAAGATTGATACTGGTGATGCCAATCCTGTAGCTTCCCGGTTCTACTGCCTTCCTCAGTCCAAGGAGGAGTTTGTACAAAATGAAATCTTCAAGCTGCTGAAACAGGGTATGATCCGCCCCAGCAAGTCTCCATGGGCCTCCCCCATTGTGGTTGTACCCAAGAAGGGCAACAAGCTCCGCATGTGTGTCAACTACATTCCGCTGAACAAGGTGACAATCTCTGACCACTACCCCCTACCCTGCATCTCTGACATCTTGGCCTCTTTTGGTGGTTCACAGTGGTTCTCTGATATTGATCTTTTCAGCGGGTTCCACCAGATCCTTGTTGAAAAGGCCAACCAACCAAAGACCGCCTTTGTCACAAAATGGGGACAGTATGAATACATCCACATGTCTTTTGGACTGAAGGGCGCCCCTTGTACCTTCCAGCGCATTATGAATGGGGTATTTGAAGGTCTTATTGGTGACTTTGTTACTGTCTATTTAGATGATATAACTATCTACTCCAAGACATTTGACGAGCACCTGCAACACCTGAAGCTATGCCTGGACTGTATCAAGAGCGCCAATCTGAGTGTGAATGCCGAGAAGTCCATCCTGGCTGTTCAGCAATTGAAACTCCTGGGCCACATGGTTGATGCCTTTGGAAAACACCCTGATCCTGACAAGTGCAACACAATCACAAACTGGCCCACACCCACCAATGCCAACCAGGTGTCATCCTTCCTTGGGTTGGTAGGGTACTACCATCAGTTCATTGAAGACTATAGTGAGTTGGCTGCCCCTCTCTTCAATCTGACACACAAGAAGAAGCTGTTCAAGTGGGGACCCCCTGAAGATGACGCTTTCAAGGCTCTTAAGACTGCCATCACTTCTGATGCAGTCCTTGCTTACCCTGATTTCAACTGTGAGTTCCACATCTTATCAGACGCCTGCACCAATTTAGTGGGCACGGTACCATGCCAGAAAATAAACAATGTTTTAGACCCATCAAGTTTATGTCTAAAAATTTTATACCTGCCAAGTACAACTATGCTATATACAACAAGAAAGTCCTGGCTGTAATCAAGGCTCTTGAGAAGTTTCGCTATTATGTGCTTGGCCACCCCCTTGTCATTCATACTGATAACTGGGCTGTCAAGTTCATCACTGATGCATCTCTCCCTTGCAGTTGTTGCATGTGCTGGCTCTTGGAACTTATGGAGTATGACTTTGAGATTGTACACATTCCCGGGAAGCTGAACTCCGTTGCTGATGGCTTGTCCCGCCAGTTCTGTTTGTTGGTTGAAAACTTGACTTATGAACCCCCTCTGGCTCAGTTCAAGGACATGGCCCGCCTGCGCACATCACTTGTCACTGAAGCTGACCTACACAAGTTCTTTGTCTAGTCAACCAAGTACACTGTGATAGGCAACACATTGTTTAAAAAGACGGATAATGGGCTCCAGGTGATCCCACCCAAGGAGGACAGAGAGAGTATCTTGATGGAAGCACACAATGGCGCTGGTCACTTTGGCCGGGATGCTACCCTAGTGCGCCTCAAGGAGACCTACTGGTGGCCAGGGATGTATGCAGATACCTATAACCACACCCGCAGCTGCATGAATTGCCAACGGTTCAGTAAGAAGATTGTGCACACCAAGCCTTTGGAACCTATTGTAGTTGACAAGATATTTGAGCTTTGGGGTATTGACTTTGTTGGGCCCCTACCTCCTTCAAAATCTGGAAAAACTTACATCCTGGTTGCTACTGAGTACCTATCCTGTTGACCTGTTTCTCAGGATTGCAGCAATAACTCCGCTATGACTGCAGCTTCCTTCATCTACAACAGCATTGTGACCCAGTTTGGCCCTCCAGCTACATTGTTATCTGATCAAGGATCCCACTTCAGAAATTGCATGGTAGCTGACTTGACAAACAAGGTGAACACTGTCCACAAGTTCTCCACCGCGTACAACCCTCGTTGTAATGGCCTCACTGAGAGATTCAACCGCACATTGGTTGAATGCCTTGAGAAGACCACCAAGTTCCAGCCATCTACTTGGGAAGCCATGTTACCCTCAGTCCTCTGGAACTATTGCACCAAGGTCCACAACACTATCAAGATGACACCATTTGAAGCCATGTTTGGAACTAAACCCAACCAAACCCACGTCCTCAAGAAGGTGAACCAGCACTGGGACTCAAAAGACTGTGAGCAAACCTGCCACCAAGCCAAGAAGAACCTATCTGCCACTGCCACTAAGATCACAGCAGCTCAACAAGAGATCAATCACCGCGTACCCAAGTTCAAAATTGGCCAGCAAGTCTTAAAATGCAATAGCGCTTTGAACACCACCCGCTCTAAGAAGTTCAAAGTTAAATGGAAGGGCCCATACACCATTTATGCCATCAGAAAACATCACAGCTACTTCCTTGAGAACACTGCAGGATTCCAATACCCCCTCCCTGTCAGCGGCAGCCGCTTGAAGGCATACCAAGCTTAGAATGAAAGAGGAAGTGTTGCGTTGAACACATTCAAACAACCGTTATTCAAAATCCATAAATCCCCAATCTACCCTTTAAACAGATGAACCGTGCAAATAAAGCTTTATCTCTTGGTTGATTAATTATTACCAATTTTACATATTTGTTGTTCACCACAACACCACATTTGTTTGCTGTGTTTTGTCTTTAGTTAGTGGAATTATTTGCAGTGGGGAATCAAAATTTTCAAATTTAAATAAATCAAAAATGTTGAATTAAATGGTTGATGTTATTAAATATTTTATTTTTCACTCAGCTGAGTTGCCTGCAAATGTGATATGAAATTTGGACCCAGGATTTGACAATCCCGCATTTCTACCATTAGGTTCTGAATTTACAGTAAGTAAAATCAACTCAGCTACAAACAGAATTAAAACCTCACAAGTTTTTATTGATCAAAGAATATAATTGTGTTCACTTCTATTCTATTTGCATCTGAACTGACTTTGCCTAGCACCACAGCTTTGTGAAGTGCTAAAGATTGATTTCCAGCTTTTTGTGAATTTCATCGCGTCAAGCCAAAAGCTTAGCCTTTATTTCTTGCGCTTAAAGTAGTATATATATTAATGTTTGATGATGGGGTATATACTATTTTTTTGTTTCCTAAGAATTATCTACATCCTTCAAATAAGATATTGGACCACAAACATATTCTTGCCATTTCGTTATATCATGGAAATTATTGATCCATCGAACAGTGGGGAATTGTTCACTCGAGCTTTTCATTTTATCGATCTTTGATATTTGATCTGGCTATTTTTGGCGGTCTTTAACTGGTATTGTAGATTGGGTAGCACTTTCAAAAACAGCTTATATTAGAATAACTATATTCAAAAAAACTTTCTCTATAAACTTTGCTGATAGAAATATCTTTCAGCTAAGCAGAGCCAAGATCTAATTTAGCGACACAAACTCAATCCCCCTAAAAAATATACCATCAATGCAAAAAAACGTTATTTATCTGTGACTTATGATAATAATCATATTTTTGGTTTATTAACCTTCTTTTAAAAGGTATACTAGCTTTGAGCTTTATTATCTGGCTTTTTCCCAGAGGGAATCCAATCTTTTAAAATTGCTTCAATTGCCTCTAAAAGTTTAATAGTTGCTGGAAGAGAAGATATTTATTAGTATCTTGATCAAGTGATGTCGGACAGGGACAAGGAGATATGACGTAATCGGATTGAGGGGTATTTAGATTTGTTATACTTTATATCCCAGGGTCAACCCCTGTCAGTGTCAGGGCTAGATATGAGTTTAGAAACCATTGTGTACTTTTGTAGTGGAATCAGTCAGATTAGATCAGCTATATCAATTAGAATTTTTCTTGCAGTAGAATTCTTGGATAGTTGGCATGATATTTCTCAAGGGCAGAATGTGCTTAGTGCGCATATTCCAATTAATCCTGCAACAGCGTCAAAATGGCCTGAAGGGAGAACAGAAAGTATAGTGGTATTGAAGTTAGGATTTATTAGCTGGGATAGACTGCGTTTCTTGAATGTGTTGGAGATGTAGCCTCCAATATTCCATGCTAGTAAGCGAATCCAAGCATACTGTGGTCTTTCTTCTTTGAAGGATAGCGTAAAATTGGCAGGAAGTTGAGCAAAAAAATTTCCTTTGTTATTTGGAAAAATCTTATCAGTAAGACAGATGACCCTTTGGGCCAATTTGTGTTTGGGAACAGTAATCATGTGTATTTTCTTTTTTGACGGAAAAAAACCTACATCTTTGTTTAATGAGCTGAAGTAAAACTCTGAGGCTTATTCAGCTTCAAGCCAAATTGGCTTGATGCTATAGATTGTGACTTGCGGCTGACGTGGGTCCTTTTCATTTTCCTTTGACTTTAAGTAGCTTTTGATGCTTCTTTGTAGTTCAATGTGGTAGGTTTCAAAGTCACTTTGATTCTGGCCAGTCCAAACTACACCGCTTCCCAGAGCAACGGGGGGTTGGAATGAAATAGGAGAGAAAGCTCCAATTTCTTTGGCATGAGATCCCGTTTGATAATTTTGGAGTGCCATAGGCAACCTGAGACCTGTATGCATGAATTTATAACTCAGAAACAAAACATATTATATCATATTCTATATAGGTTATTCTCAAAACACTTATAGGGACATTTTGCTTTCGATCATCAAAACTAAGGGTTATTTTTGATTATTACATAATTTTATACTTTAAATGGCTTCTTAGAGAAGCATTTTCTGTCAGAACCCCCTTTATTATTCTGGACGACAATTGAAGTAACTTCATCTCAGGAAAAAAACCTACTAGCATCATGTACCCATCTATTTTACTTTTCAACCTAAAGTAAGAAATCCTCATATTTAACATGTGAAGATAAATAAAAATAAATAGGTGGAATTTGTTTGCGGAAAAACATGTGTTATCTCTAAAACATTATTCGCTATGATGCTTTTGGCTGGGATTGGCTCTCTTGATCAGGCCAACATGATATTTTCCTGCTTCCGAAGATGTCACAGATAAAATGTTCCATTCAAATACAAAATATAATAAATACATTTTAACTTATTACCACCACCCTTATTTCCATATTACATCATGACCTTATGACATCTATAGCATTGAAAATATAGTTTATGTATTAAACCTTGAAATACTTACTGATGAAATTTACAATACGGTCCTTGGAAATAGGCTTGTTGGGAATAAATTGAGTGCTCATCTGCACAGCCAATTCAAATCAACCTTTCTTAACAATACAACATTATTATCCACCATTAAACATTTGATTTTATGACTTTTGATTTTCTCATAAACCCATGAAAATTTTTCAAATCCTGTTTGTAAACCCAATTGAAAAAACTCTAGTAATGTCCTTTAAAATATTTGCGAAATTCAAGGAGCTTAGTACTGCCATAGATGGGTAGAGCCATTGCTTTGGTATCAAAAGTTTGGGGCCAATATATTTGATTTTAAAACAAAAGATAAAATTTCCAAATAAAATAAATAAATATAGCAAGGATTTACTTCTACACAGAAAGCTCTAGGATATAAGCCTAAATGATTTTCTTCATAAAATCTCTTTCTCACAAAGTGAAGTTTTGGAAAACAGAACCTTTACACTCTACCACAGCTGCTTGAATCTTTTGCAAATCAGAAACTCCACAACGGGGTTGGAACCCTGTAAAGTGATTCCTATCCCTTATAATCCAACTTTGTCAACAGTTGAATTTTTTACTTAAAGCAAGTAAAAATGGTGTCTCAACATAAAAGATAAACTTAATCTTTCTTGAGGATTTTAGGCTCAATGTATTTAAATTCAGTTTGAATATAAAAATTCATGTTAATTTTATTTTATTTTAAAATGTAAATCAAATTTACTTAAGGTGATGTATTGAATTCCAGACAATACAAACTCTTTGCAAAGGTTTCAACCTATTGTTGAGGGTCTGGATGTACAAGCATTCTGGCTACTGCCAACCTACTTAACATCCAGTCATTGCCTGATTTGGTGCCCTTCCAATATACTGTTTGATATACTGAGAATGGTAACCAAGCATATCACATGACAATCCAAGTATCCAGTGGCCTGAACCCATCCTGCACATGACCAACCCCTAGGTTCAATCCAACTAAATCTCCGCCACAGCTAAATCTATATAAGTCTAAAATATTATCCAATAAAAGATACTTCTCTTCTTTCTTAATTGCATATTTGAAGCTTCCCCAAAAGGCGCTCCTTGTTGCTATGAGGATTTTGGAATTAAAAATCCAGGTAAACCCCAAATACACTATATCTGGCTGGTCCTGGAAAAGGTGTGTATCAATCATCTGATTATTTAGCATAAGTAAAAAAGCCTTTTCTATTAAAGTTAAATCACTTATTAAAAAGTTGGTCTATCAAGTCACACCACTCAAAACATGCTATCTTTCATGGCTCATACCAGAGTCCAACTGGACTCCCACAGGGGAGGCAGGCCGGGCCTGGAAGGCCATGTACACAATAGGCAAAATTATGACCAGGTAGTTGACTGCAGTAGCTAAGGGACACCAACTCCCAGTATGGGGCACGGCCTGGCTGGCCAGTCCTAATACTGTGATATAGAAAAACCCCAACTTACTGTAAATTCATAACCTAAATGTAAAAATGTGGGATTGTCAAATCCTTGGTCCAAATTTTGAATCACTTTTGTGGGATGGCCTTTTTTTAATTAAATTGAATTCTTTGTACATTTATTTGAATATTTGAAAATACGGGAACTCATAGACACTTTGCAAAGTTCAAGTTGAACTGCATATTTCCAATGGACAAAATGAATTAACTGGAATCAGATTTTAAGTGTCCAAATCCATCAACCATTTTTATTAAGTTTACTATGTTTTTTGAGATTGCGGGATTGTCAAATCCAAGAACCAAATTTCAAATCACTTCTGAATGCCACTAGTAAACTCAGATATTAATTGCGGGAACTGAAATCCAAATTTAATGTACAGTAAGCACACTAGGAAACACCAACCCAAATCAAGAAGCTCCACCACAACTAAAATCAAATGAAAAATTCAATCTTGATAACCATGTTTAGACATAAAAAGTGATTAAACTTTAAAATCATCCAAAACTGGAAAGGATACAATATTATACACTTCAAATCACAGATATAGAAAATCTGCTACTATTCAAGGCTAAATCAAGAGAAAATAACTACTCACAAATAAACCAATAAATCCAAAAAATACATATTTAATCTAAAATATATTTTTTATTTTATTTTTATGGACCGTCAAGCACATTCCCAACCAGCTCCTGCACCAGCCTGCGGGCCAGCCTGTCCACAAGGGCGTCCCAGAGGGTCCAAGAACAGACCCAGAACCCAACTCAAGGGGAGTCATGCCAACACACAAGCCTCCCAAGGTGTCAGCGCCAGCCAACCACCTCCTGCATCTCAAGCCAGGAACAGTAGCCTCAATCCAAGACAGAAGCTGCTCTCAAGGCCTGCAACCAAAGTCTCCTATACAAAGGTCATCGGGAATAATGATGTCAGGGATCCACTCATTGGGAAGATTTTTCCCAATTGAATGGAGAAGAGCTCCCAAGTTGAATTTGATCAGAGTGGAGCCTACTGGAATTCTTATTATTAGCATGTGTAGAAGGTGATCAAATAGACGGAATCTTCCCAAGAAGGGAGTGAAGTGATTGAGAAGATAATAGACACTGATGTACCCCAAGTCTAATCAGGGGGCCTTGGGGTGGATGATTGGGGGAATCAAGCTGTTTCAACATAAGGGGCATGTCTTTGACGCAGACCAAAACAATACCAGATTGAGTCTTCAGATTTATCAGTAGGAGTTGGTTCAGGGTTTTTGAAGTTAACATTTGCTTGCCCATAGTTGATTAATACACACAAATTCCATACAAAAAAGATGAACTTCATGTTGTTGGGGAGAAACCTTTAAAATCTACTAATCAAGTGTTTAGAATTGAGAATATAGATTTATTGGGTTGATAGAAATAAAGAAATTGTTGGAGCAATTTGGATGAGAGGAATTTGTCAGTTTAAATACTGACTTCAATTGAGGAAGGGAACATTGTGATTACCAGGTGGATCTGCAAGAGTGATTTGAGAAGTATTGCCTTGCAGGACTGCAGCAGGCTGCAGCCTGCAATGCAAGAAGAGGAAGGTTGGGATATTGCATTGTAGAATTGTACCTTGTTTTGATTGGGAATGGAATCTGGGGTTTGATGTGGGATACTTCTCTGGCTTGGTTGGCTTGTTGACTTTGATTGGCTTCCTAGGTCTCTGACTAATTGATTTGGATGATTTCTGCATTTATTTTCTAGTTGATTGGTTGTTTTATTTGACTGGATTTAATTTTATATGCTGAATTGATACTTCTGTTGTTGTTATGGTTGTCTGAAGCCTTGAAATCCAAATTTAAAATAGAATTTATATTCTGATCTTAGATTTTATGCTCACTTTTGATTTCACGTTCAAAATTGATTAATAAATATTCATTAATCAATTTCAAATGTATTTTTGAATTGATCTCATTAATAGATTTGGCTTTGTTCTTGGATTCTATTTTAGCATTTATAAAGGCAATTTCTGGTTTCTCCATCTTATTAACACAATTTAAGTCTAATTTGTGATTTGAGTTAGGGATGGAGTCCCTTACAAATGAGATTACATACACCTCCACTGTGTACCCAGTTGTCACCTGGCCCCACACTCTTGATCTAAGAGTTGCTACTTCCTGCCCCGCGTCTTTGATACATCATATGAGCCATTGACCACCACCAAAGAGCCATCTGCGCCTGTATTTTATGCCACCATTGACAGCACCAGCGCAACCAAGTGTGATCTCACCTTCTACACAAAGGTCCCCATCCCCTGTATTGAGCCTGCTAGCCAGGATGACATGGTACCTGCCAAGGGCTGGTGTTGGTTGACGGATAGTGAGCGTGAAGCTTTCCTCAACTGCTTGAACAGAGAATAGTGGTTTGGGATATGGCATCCTGATTTGGTGTCGCAGCCAGATACATTGCCAAGATCAACACCAAGTATGGGAACACTGGGTGAATTGAAAAATCTACCAAGGCTAAGCAGCAGCCCAAACTCTTGTAGCCTGTGCATATTGACGCAATAAAACAGTGGGTTACCAAGGATTGCCACCTGGACTCACTTGCTGCCCAATCAATGCTTGTCATAGAGTTCTGGCTTTCTGTTTCTAAAACCCTTGTTTACAAAGCAATGGTTGATTTGGGCTTCTCCTGGAAAGTACTGGGAGTTTTGCTGTACAACAGAAACAATAAGAAGACCATCAAGGATTGACGCATTTATGCCAAGACATATCTGGCACTAAAGGAGACTGGGAATGTCCAGTTCTTCTACATCAGCAAATTGTCATTTTCCTCCTCACTCAGGTCTAGGCATGGGTGGGTTGAGAAGAGGTCCAAGGACGGCATAGCTCATTGTGCAGCTTCTGCTCCCAGCCCTATTCCATGGTAGCGCTTCTTGGTCCTCGCGGGTTGGATAATGTCAGGCTCCACAAAGTGGATCTGGTTGTGTCTGAGTTCCTGCCCATCAATAAAAATAGCCATTTGGCCAGTCACCGCCTGGCTGACTGCCCAATGAGACTCCTCTTCCTTCCGCCCTATTCTCCATTTCTAAACCCAATCAAGGAGGTGTTTGGTTGGATCAAGAATAAGGTGAAGCAAGGCCTCCCTCAGGACACCAAGGATCTCTTCAAAATCCTTGAGGTCAGTCAATTTGCAATGCCATTCAATGTGGTGTGGCTTTTTACAAGCACTCAGAATCCTTCCTCCCCAAAGCCCTGGCCTCTGAGCCAATCAGAATAATGGGCGCTCTGGGTTTTATTTGTTTTTATTTTTATTTATTTTGTTTTTAGTAGGACTCAACAATTAGTATTTATATATAATGACGTGAAGTTTGATTGTATTATAGACATATAAGAGTATGAAGAAAAGGTAAGTAAAATTAATTATTCTAGATACTGTAAATTCAGAACCTAAAGGCAGAAATGCAGGATTGTCAAATTGTTTTTGTGTGAACTCACCAACTTACTGGAATACTTTTCATCATTTTATATAAAAAGAAAGTTGTTCTGAGATGAAAATTACTCCATTAAGTTGATGAGTTCATACAAAAACAACTTGACAATCCCGCATTTTTACCTTTAGGTTCTGAATTTACGGTATAGAGATATGTATTTTTTATTTTAATTCACCAAATAGTGTATTGACTGTAGGTTTAACAAATAAAAAATTAAAAAAGATATAATTAGATTAAATTTATTTAAACAATTGTGAATCCTTGTTGGTACTTTGGCTTTTTTTAAGCCACAAATTGGACCTTGCAAGTCATCATCTGATCATTATTATTCCAGTGCCACTATAGCCACCCAACACAGAGACCAATGATTTTATATGTATTGCTTACTAATTATTAATTAGGATTTGGGTCAAGCATATCAAATATATTTATCAAATCATATTACAAGGGAAAGGTAATCCGAGTTCTAAACAATCACTTGTTTAGAACAATAATGAGCGGGCCACATGATGGGGATAAATTCAATTCTTGATGTTTGTTTATGTAATAAATGAACCCGTACTTGACGCGCTGGTAAATAAAAACATTTTTAACTTATTTTTATTATTTGACATGGTTGCAACTATAACTAATGTCTTGTAATATATTTATATATATTAATATTATAAAGTAGCTTTAAAAGCTATGGTGACAAGCAAAATTTCTTTGGATTTAAAAAAATCCAACTCTCAGGTTAACATATATACTCTGTTAACAGGGTTTATTGGCGTTAATGGGCAAAATGGGTCAACACAGCAACAAAAGGCTCACACGCAAAGCAAAACCATTCAAAATATAATCTGAAATACATTGATTCACAAACAAAATGGTGTGAGTTGATTTTCAGTGTACATATATTTACTATGTGAATTGGTGACAAAATACACCCAAGCAAGGTGTGTCAAAACTCAATCCAAGAACAAAACACAATAGCAACTCACAATGTAAACAAAATCACTCACACAATGTGTGCAATGGATTGTAATCATGAATGATACCAAGGTATCTAAAATAAGACACAAGATCTGAAATATAAATTTTAAAAATATTGTGTTGGGTGTTTGAATTTGGCAGTAAAATCTAGGAAAATGAGTGGATTTTTTTTGAGTATTCTAAAATGGGCGCTGTAAACCCAAAAACAACTAACTAAGAAATAAAAAATCTATAATTGGGATATTGGGTGGGAAAAAAATAATTGAATATCCATAAACAGATAAAAGCAAAAATTAAAATTAGGGAGTAACTTAATTAAAATTTATTTAGTATTTTATTAAATTTTAAAATGAAAGGAACACAACACCAGAGTACCAATGCACCCGTTGTGCGCCGCGGTTGCGGTTGCCCCGCGGGTCAAAGAATAGACTCAGTACAACACAAGTGCCTACTCAGGAGGGAGGCGGAAGAGGAGAGTTCTATAGTGAGCTGCACTGACATAGCCGGTTCAAGGAGCACAAGCTGCTAGGGTGCAGAGCATAAACCCTTGGGTCCCCAAGCTGACCCGGAAGCCCATCAAGGTCACCACTAACAAAATGGTTAGGAACAAGGAGGTAGAACTTACTTTGTATGTGTTTGACGCTGTGTACCAGCAAGAGTCGGTCCTGTCAGCCATGCTGGAGAAGGTGAAGCCTGTACTTGATACTAGCTATGAGCCATACATAAGCAATGACAATCAGGAGGACAACAAGGAGCCCGAGTTCTTTCAAACTGATGAGGGACAACTGGTGCGCAAGAAAGTTGCAGCCTTCTACAACAAGGTGCCTATGCCCTGTGCCTTGCCCAATGCTGATGAGTCAATCCCCATTGCTGAAAAGCCCGCTCAGAAGCGCATCCCCAACATCCAACGCATCATTCTGCTTAATCTAATGTGTGAATCAGGCAATTACAAGTTGGCCGCAGCCATTGTTGGGGTGGATCCCAAGTACGCCTCAAAGACCTTCAACAAGTTCCTCAATACAGGTTGAGTCCTTGCTGCGGAGAAATCCTTGCGTGTGTCAACCATGCTCACAAAGGAGCACAAATGGGCAATCCGCCAGTGGATAACCCAAGATTGTCATCTTGAACTGGCAAATATACAGGCCATGGTCAAGTCTGCTTTTGGGGTCAAGGCCTCAATTTCCTTCTATTATTATTTGGTCAAGGGAATGCAATTTTCCTGGAAAAAACTTGGGATATCCCCATACAATCAGAACAGCCCAGCCAATATTGAGACCTGGAGAAAATACGCAGAGGCACATACTGCCCTAAAAGCCAAGGGATTGGTCAAATTTTACTATATTGACAAATCAGCATTTGCCTCGTCAATGCACAATGAGTATGGGTATGTCCCCAGAGGCTCCAATGACGGGATGGCTTGGCGTGCTGCAGTCCACGCCACAGTCTATTTGATGGTGGCTCTCCTTGGTCCAAAGGGGGTTGAGCTCTACCAAATGATATTAAGATCTCACAATAGCCGGACCTTTCTATCATTCCTCCAATTGGTCCAGGAGCACCTGAGGCGCACAAGCCCGGGCTTTACCAACATAATTGTGCTGGACAATGTTGGTCTCCACAGGGTGGCAGATATTCTTGAAGAATTTCCATCAATTGACACAAGCATTGCAGTGGGCCCCCAGCAATTGGCCACGGCAAATATGCGCCTTCTCTTCCTCCCTGCCTATTTGCCCTTCCTAAATCCCATTAAGGAAGTCTTTGGGTGGCTCAAGCAAGTTGTCAAGCAAGGAACCCCAACTGGGACAGAGGACCTTTTTGATTTGCTGCAGGCCGGGATCCATACCCTCCCAGCTGAGACTGTGGCCAAATTCTATGGCCACGCTGATTTGTTTATCTCCACGTGCCTTGCAAACCAGCCAATCAATTAAAGGCTTAAATTGTCTGACTTTTTTATATTCTCTAATTTACTATTCAAGATTTATTAATTATCATTTTATATTTAGATGTTTCTAAGCCCGCAATTACATTCAGAAGATCCATCAAAAGATGTAAGTAATTTATTTATTTTACTGTATATTATTTTATTATGCCATCTAAGGGTATCTCAAATGCTTGATACTGGATTACGCAAACACATTAATATCACATTTGGAAAATAAATATAATAATCAAAAAAAGTTAATGTAATGTGTCCAAATCAGAAGTAGATTTTATTGAAATATATTATTATGCTTTTATTAAGACCTTCTCTGGGATATATTCTGCAGATCTTGTTTGCTAAAATAAGAATTAGAAAAATTTATTATAATAAAAATATTTTAAATTGCAATGGAATTATTTGAAAGAGATAATTTATTAAGATTGCCTATAGTGAGTTTGGTGGTATGTACCCACCCCACAATGGAGGTGGCGCACAACCTCCACCGCCACACCGTGGACAGTGGATACACCCTGGTTAAAATATTCTTTCCTGCTGGTAAAAGGGAGGATGGTGAGGTGGGAGTGAAGCAGCAGCTTCTCAGGCGGGGCCGCAAACCCGTAGATTCCTGCCAGGACCAGGGCGTCCTGGATAACATGGTCAACTGAGTTGTAACCTGGGGGGGCTTTTTTCCCGTAAAGAGCAAGTTGGGCCTTGTCAATCCTCATAAGGACCCTGTCCAGGTCCTCTATGCTGGCGCTCATTCCAAAGTAAAACAGGAACCCCAGGTAAACCACCAAATGAAGGCTTTGCCCAGCAAAGGCTTCCGTAAACTCACACAGCTTATTGTATACTGCGCTTATTTTTTTCTCGTGTTTTGCTTTGCCAAAGGTAAGATCCATAGCTTCTGGGACCCCCGTCTTGTTGGCTCTCCAGGCCAGCCCAAAGTCCGTCAGGAGGATTTTAGTCTTCTTCACGGCTGTTGCATCTGCAACAGCCAGTTTTTCTACCGCGCGCCCAAAGTTCTCCAGCAAGTAGGACAGGGTGTGCTCCACCAGGAAGCAGAAGCAGGCAGCCGCATGGGCCTGGCCCATCTCTGGTATATTCTTGAATGGAAGCATTGCCAGGATGTCCCAAACAAGCTCAATGGAGTTTACACAGTAAACTCCACTGAGGTTAACCGGGTCCAGGCGGACCAGTTGAGCATCCTTGTAGGCAGTAACTGCCCACTTGGATGCCCCTCTTCATACGTTAGCCCAGCCAATGCCTCCCTGGACATTGGGAATGCATGTGTATCCTATCTTTGAGCTCCTGCAAGACAGGGGGGACAGGAAAAGCTACTTTGCCACGTGAGTGGCAAAATTTGAGTAGAACGTGGGGGGAACAAAAGGAACCAGGACCCGGCGGAGTTTGCCATCAACTTCTTCTAAAAAAAGGTAAGTATTTATGAATTTTTATTAAATTTATTTTCTTAGGTACCTTCTTGGGTTTCTTCTTTGCTGGCGTCTTCAGCAGGCTTTGCCATCCTTGGCGCAAGCAGCTGTGCGGCGTCTCAGTGTCCTCCTTGCAGGCCCTCTTGGCAGGTTTGAGATGTGCATACATCTCAGGGTTTCCGTCCAGACAGACGACGCAGAGAGTGCAAAGGACTTGAACTGGAGCCCCTCAACCACTGTTTTTTTGTATATTAAGTAGGCGCTCTATTGTCTTTTCAGGTGTGTCCGGTATTTTGGTTATGAGTGACTTGGCAGACACCTTTTTGATTTTGTCCCCTTCAAGGACAGCAGACTTCACCTTTTCCTTGACCTGGAGGTCAATTTCTTTTTATTTTGGCAATTGCCAGATCAAGGTCTCTTAGAAGAATTTCTAATTTGCTCATTGATTTTTTACTAACCTTTTCATATGTTTTTATAGCTCTTGCCCCAATAAATTCTGTATTATTTTGATACAATTGACTCTTTGTTTATTCCTTTTTGTTTTCCCAATTACTACATTATCCCATCTTTTTACCCATTTCATATATGTTTACATACATTTCAATATGTGTTGTTTGCTTTATGTGGCATTGTTTCCTTGATTACCATATTATTTTTGGCGCTTGACACAGCCCCTTGTGAAAATATTAACAACAATTTGGCAATCAGCTAAATTTGAATTAGAAAATTATAGGCTAACTGTTTTTAGATAAAGTTGTTACTGATCCAAATTCAAAACTTAATGATAAAATTTAAGCCAATCAGGAGCCAAGTGATAAAGTGATTGTTGTGACATAAAGGGCCATTCAATAATTCTTTGGTGCATGTGTGCTAATTAATATGATTGGCTGGTTTTTTTTGCCATTGTACGCCATTGTTGTTGTGGCAAGTTGTTGGTGGACTATTGTTAACCCAGCAGCTGATTGGGCACTGGTCCACCAACAACTTGCTACAGCGGCAATGGTTTACAATGGCAAAACATCCAGCCAATCATATTAATTAGCGCACATGCATCAAAGAATTATTGAATGACCCTTTATGTCACAACAATCACTTTATCACTTGGCTCCTGATTGGCTTAAAGTTTATCATTAAGGTTTTGAATTTGGATCAGTAACAACTTTATCTAAAAACAGTTAACACTATAATTTTCTAATTCAAGTTTAGCTGATCACCAAATTGTTGTTAATGTTTTCACAAGGGGCTATGGTTTGGTGCTAAAAATAACTGTGTTCAGGATCTAGATACACACCATGGTAAATATATGATTTTATAGAAATAAGCTGAACATAAAGAATAAAACCAACTATTAACAAAGAGAACATGAACAATTAAAATTCAAAATAAAAAATAATATAAATATAAAATGTTTGGCGACAGGGGGTTCATTGAGGCAAGGGGAGTGATGCCTAGGAGGCAGAATAACGCGGGAAGGAAGACGTAGAGGCAGTGCTGGCCTGGGGGGTCTGGGATTGGGTGGGTTGGGCTTGTGGGTTAGGGGTGTTGGTGGTGGGGGTGGAGGCATGAGGATTGCGCGTGATGGCCACCATATACCGCTTGTTGTACTCCTCATTGGTCATTGGCTGGATGGGCTGGTAAGTGGCAGTTGCCTGAGGTAGAAGGCGCTTATCCTTACGTGATTGGCTGCCCATGTTCACATGGAAAACCATTTGCGCAAACAAGTCAGCCACTATTTGGCGACCAAAGAGAAAATTGTGATCAAGGACCCCAATATAGAGGTTGTTGAGAGCCTGAGGGCGGCACTCCTGTAGTGTGGACCCCATGTTAAAGAAGACAACATCTCCCAGATGGACGTCAGTATAGCCAACAGGGTAAAATGAGGCCTGGTGCCCGCGTCCCTGGATGGCCTCAAGGGCAGTGGAGCTTCCCTCCATCTGGTGGCTCAAGAAAACCCGGTAATTGGAATTTGAGCCATCCCAGGAGTCGAGCAATCCACCGAGGATGTGGCCGTAAGAGTACCCATTGACAAAATCAGGGTTTGTCCAATAATAGACAAAACCCTTGGCCAATACAGCCAGAAATGCACCAATAAACGTCCCCTTCTTGACCTTCTTCCTTTCTTTTTGAGTGGCAGCTCTTCCTTGCTCACCAAAGTCATCAAAAGCTAACAATAGCTTGTAGTAGGAGATGAAAATGACATCATCTGACAGACTAGTCAAGCAACAGACCAGGGTGGATTCAATGGTGGGATCATACGGGGAATCCTCAGTGCCATCCCATTGGTTGCCGTCAAAATTGGTAAGAACCCATACAGAAGCCACCTTCCCGTACATCCAGAGCTGCACCATACACTCAGACACCCAAATGCCATGGTGAGCAAGTTGCTTCCGGACCTGGGTCAAGGGAAGCTTGGGGTCCCGCTGGAGGAGGTCAAGCATTATAGGGTATGCCTCAGTTATCTGGGACTCTTGGGCCTTCTTGGGCTTCTTGGCTGCCCCAATCCGATTCCCCCTGTTCATCATGATGTTGAATTCCTGCATGACAGTAGCTTGGGTAAATTGCAATTGGTCAGCAATCTGATCCCAGGACAGACCCTTCAGGTTGAGTGCCACAATTTCCTGAAGAATTTGGGCAGTGATGATTTGTTGCTTGGGGTGCTGGGCGGGGAGGAGCTGAAGCCTGATTGGCTGAGGGAGGGGCAGGTTGGGCAATGGCAGGAAGTTGTTCCAAATCAAGGTTGCCATCCTGATTGGTTGGTTGATGGGCAGCTTGTGCAGGGGTGAGTGTGGGAGCGGGGGCAGCACTAGACGCAAAGTGACTCTCAAACAGGTCAAAGCCATATGGGTTGGGGGACAGTAACAGGTCAGCTTCCTTGTTACCTGCCTCAAAGGCTTGGGTATAAACGGGTGCCTCCACGTTCTGAGCCTTGCCTTCATTGAAGCTGGCTTGACTGCTGGCGCGGTTGAAGATGTTGCTATTGAAAACCATATTGAAACAAAACCTAGGATAAAATCACTAAAAGTAGAAATTTTAAAAATTAATGATTTATTTTTATTGTAATCTTGAGTCCATATTTGGAAGGTTCTCAAAATCATTCCATACAAATCTGGAGCCATAAAAATGAATAAAATGCCTCTGTTCTTAAATTGGATAGCTGTTGATTGGCTGTTATACTGGTATTTTTCTATTTTAGGCTGCTCATACTACACATCTTGTGTGAGTTCATTTTGTTTTGTGTTTGTGTAATCTTGCTTCTAGAGTACTCAGATTTTGTTTCATTTTGGTTCTTCTGTTGGTGCCTCATATGAATCCTGATTGTATTATAATATACTCCAGAATAGCATCCATCCATTTCACTTGTTGCGTCAGTTCATTTTGTTTGTAGGTTGAACTACACCGCTTGATGTTTGATATAATTTCGTATAATGGGCAAGTGAAATTTTGTTTTTGGTTTGACATTTCATTTATTAACCAACAATATTTAAATTATTTGAATCCTGAATCTCGCACAACTTGAATTTTGTTTAAATCTGAAATGATTTTGTTTAAATCTGAGTTCATTTTGCTTGTTGCCATATCTTTTAAAACTACTGTATATTGACAAATCAGCATTTGCCTTGTTGATGCGCAATGTGTATGGGTATGTCCCCAGAGGCTCCAATGATGGGGTGGCTTGGCGTGCTGCAGTCCGCGCCACAGCCTATTCAATGGCGGCTCTCCTTGGTCCAAAGGGGGTCAAGCTCTATCAAATGATACTAGGCTCCTATAATAGCCAGACCTTCCTGTCATTTCTCCAATTTGTCCAGGAGCACCTGAGGCGCACAAGCCCGGGCTTCACCAAAGTAATTGTGTTGTACAATGTTGGTCTCCACAAGGTGACTGATATTCTTGAAGAATTTCCATGAATTGACACAAGCATTGCAGTGGGCCCCCAGCAATTGGCCACGGCAAATATGCGCCTTCTCTTCCTCCCTGCCTATTTGCCCTTCCTAAATCCCATTAAGGAAGTCTTTGGGTGGCTCAAGCAAGTTGTCAAGCAAGGAACCCCAACTGGGACTGAGGACCTGTTTTATTTGCTGCAGGCCAGGATCCATACCCTCCCAGCTGAGACTGTGGCCAAATTTTATGGCCACGCTGATTTGTTCATCCCTGCGTGCCTAGCCAAACAGCCAATCAATTAAAGGCTTAGTGTGTCCAACTTTTTTATATTCTCTAATTTATTATTCAACATTTATTAATTATCATTTTATATTTAGATGTTTCTACGCCTGCAATCACTTTTAGAAGATCCATCAATAGATGTAAGTATTTTATTTATTTTATTGTATATTATTTTATTATGCCATCTGAGGTAATCCCAAACTCTCAGTATTGGATTACACAAAAATATTTAAATCACTTTGGTCAAATAAATGTAAAAATTAATTTTAAAAAAATTAAACGTAAAATGTACAAGTTAGAATTTATTTTATTAAAGTATAATTTTATACTTTTCTGAAACCCATTTCTGCAATATATTTTGCAAATATTGTTTGATAAAATATTATTTAAAAAATTAATTATAATAAAAATATTGTAGAGTATAAAGATGTTTATTAGAAGAGAATTTATTAATAACACCTGTAGTGAGTTTGGCAGTATGTACCCACCCCACAATGGAGGTGGCACACAACCTCCACTACCACACCGTGGACAGTGGATACACTCTGGTTAAAATATTCACGGCGGCTGGTAAAAGGGAGTATTGTTAGGTGGGAATGGAGTAGCAGCTTTTCTAGCGGGGCTGCAAACCTGAAGATGCCAGCCAGGACCAAGGCGTCCTGGATGACGTGATCCACCGAGTTGTACCCGGGGGGTCCTTCTTCCCATCCAGGGAGAGCCTGGCCTTGTTAATCCCCAGAAGAACCCTGTCTAGGTCCTCAACCAATGTGCCCATCCCAAAGAAGAATAAAACCCCAGGTAAACAACAAGGTGAAGCCTTTGCCCAGCAAAGGCTACTGTAAACTTGCACAGTTTATTATAAACCAGCTTATCTTCTTGTTGTGCTTTGTCTTGGCAAAGGTCAGCTTCATAGCTGCCAGGACCCCCATCTTGTTGGCACTCCAGGCCAGCCTGAAGTCCGCCAGGAGGATTTTGGTCTTCTTTTCAGCTGTTGCGTCTGCAACAGCCAATTTGCTCACTGTGCGCCCAAAATTCTCAAGCAGGTAAGACAGGGTGTGCTCCACAAGGAAGCAGAAGCAAGCAGCCGCATGAGCCCGGCCCATCTCTGGTACATTCTTGAATGGGAGCGTCACCAGGACGTTCCAAACAAGCTCAATGGAGTTTACACAGTAAACTCCTCTGAGTGATACCAGGTCCAGGCGGACCAGTTGGGCATCCTTGTAGGCAGTAACTGCCCACTCAGATGCCCCCTTGGCACGTGTAAGCCCAGCCAATGCCTCCTGCAACATCAGAACAGACCTGTGGATACGGTCTTCAAGCTCCTGCAAGACAGGGGGGACAGGAAAAGCTGCTTGGCCACATGAGTGGCGTAGTTGGTGTAGAATGTGGCGGGGACAAAAGGGACCAGGACCTGGCGGAGTTCACCATTGACTTCTTCTATAAAAAAGGTAAGTATTTGGAATTTTTTATTAATTATAATTTTAGGTTACCTTCTACAGTCTCCTCCTTGCCTGCAGCCTTGACAGGCTTCTCTATTCTTGGTGTAACCAGTTGTGCTGGCTGCTCAGTGACATTGTTTGGGTACTTTTTGCAGGTTTTAGGTGAGCATACATTTCTGGGACATCTGTCTAGACAGATGGCACGGAGAGGGCAAAGGACTTGAATTGAAGGCCTTTCACAACGTGCTTCTGGACATTTAAAAGCTGTTCAATTGTTGTTTTGGGGGTGTCTGGATTCTTGGCCATGAGTGCCTTGGCGGACACCTTTTCAATTTTGTCCCCTTCAATGACAGCAGACTTAAATCTTGCTTTGACCTTGCAGTCAATCTCTTTAATTTTGGCAATTTCCAAGTTGAGGTCTTTGAGTAGTTTTTTGAGTTCTCTCATTTGATTTTTTACTAACCTTTCCATATGTTTCTTATAGCTTCACCCCAATAAAATCTGTGTTATTCTGATATTTTTGCCTCTTTGTTTATTCCTTATTGTTTTCCTGTTTACTGCATTTTCCATCTTTTTACCCATTATGTTTATGTTTTACGCTCATCTCAAAATGTTTTGTTTGCTTTGTGTTGGCATTGTTTCCTTGATTACCATATTATTTTTGGCGCTTGACATAGCCCCTTGTAAAAATATTAACAACAATTTGGCAATCAGCTAAATTTGAATTAGAAAATTATAGGCTAACTGTTTTTTTGATAAAGTTGTTACTGATCCAAATTCAAAACCTTAATGATAAACTTTAAGCCAATCAGGAGCCAAGTGATAAAGTGATTGTTGTGACATAAAGGGCCATTCAATAATTCTTTGGTGCATGTGTGCTAATTAATATGATTGGCTGGTTGTTTTACCATTGTACACCATTGTTGTTGTGGCAAGTTGTTGATGGACTAGTGCCCAATAAGCTGCTGGGTTAACAATAGTCCACCAACAACTTGCCACAACAACAATGGCGTACAATGGTAAAACAACCAGCCAATCATATTAATTAGCACACATGCACCAAAGAATTATTGAATGGCCCTTTATGTCACAACAATCACTTTATCACTTGGCTCCTGATTGGCTTAAAGTTTATCATTAAGGTTTTGAATTTGGATCAGTAACAACTTTATCTAAAAACAGTTAACACTATAATTTTCTAATTCAAGTTTAGCTGATCACCAAATTGTTGTTAATGTTTTCACAAGGGACTATGGTTGGGTACTAAAAATAATTGTGTTCAGGATCTAGATACATGCCTTAGTAAATATATGATTTCAATGAAATAAGCTGAACATAAAGAATAAAACCAACTATAAACAAAGAGAACATGAACAATTGAAATTCAAAAAAAGATAATATAAATAGAAAATGTTTGGTGACAGGGGTTTATTGGGGCGGGGAAGAGTGATACCTAGTAGGCAGAATGGCACAGGAAGGAGGACGTAGAGGCGGTGCTGGCCTGGGGGGTCTGGGATTGGATGGGTTGGTTTTGCAGGCGGGGGGTGTTGGTGTTGGTGGCGGGGGTGGAGGCAGGAGGATTGCGCGTGATGGCTGCTATATACCGCTAATTGTACTCCTCATCAGTCATTGGCTGGATGGGCTGGTAGGTGGCTGTGGCACAGGGTGGGAGGCGCTTATCTTTGCATGATTGGTTGCTCATGTTCACATGGAAAACCATTTGTGCAAACTGGTCAGCCACCATTTGATGACCAAAGAGAAAATTGTGATCAAGAACCTAAGATAGAGGTTGTTGAAAGCCTGAGGGCGGCGCTCCTGTAGTGTATCTCCAATGTTGAAGAAGACAACATCTGCCAGATGGACGTCTGCATGGCTGGCAGGGTAGACTGAGGCCTGGTGCCTGCGTCCCTGGATGGCCTCAAGGGCGGTGGAGCTTCCCTCCATCTGGTGGCTCAAGAAAACCTGGTATTTGGAATTTGAGCCATCCCAGGAGTTGAGCAATCCACCAAGGATGTGGCTAAATGAGTACCCATCAATGAAATCAGGGTTTGTTCAATAGTAGACAAAACCCTTGGCTGAAACATCCAGAAATGCACCAATGAAAGTCCCCTTCTTGACCTTCTTCCTTCCATTCTTGGTGACGGCTTTTCCTTGGGTGCCAAAATCATCAAAAGCTATGGATAGCTTATAGGTAGAGATGAACATGACATCATCTGATAGACTAGTAAGGCATCAGACCAGGGTAGATTCAATGGCAAGATCATATGGGGAATCCTCAGCGCCATCCCATTGGTTGCCGGCAAAATTGATAAGAACCCATATGGAAGCCACCTTCCCATACTTCCAGAGCTGCACCATGCGCTTGGAGACCCATATGTTATGGTGCACAAGCTGCTTCTGGACCTGGGTCAAGGGAAGCTTGGGGTCCTGCTGGAGGAGGTCAAGCATTATTGGGTAGGCCTCAGTTATCTGGGACTCTGTGGCCTTCTTTGGCTTCTTGGCTGTCCCAATCAGATTCCCCTTATTCATTAGGTTGTTGAACTCCCACATTATGGTGGCTCGGGTAAATTGCAACTGGGTGGCAATCTGATCCCTGGACAGACCCTGCAGGTTGAGTGCCACAATTTCCTGAAGAATTTGGGTGGTGATGATTTGTTGCTTGGGGCGCTGGGCCAGGGAAGCTAAAGCCTGATTGGCTGAGGGGGGAGCAGGTTGGCTGGTGGCAGAAAGATGTTCCAAATCAGGGTTGCCATCCTGATTGGTTAGTTGACGGGCAGCTTGTGCGGGGGTGGGTGTGGGAGCAGGGGCAGAGCTAGACACTAAGTGGCTCTCAAACAATTCAAAGCCATAGGAGTTGGTGGTAAGGTACAGGTCAGCTTCCTTGTTACCCGCCTCAAAGGCTTGGGTGTAAACAGGTGCCTCTATATTCTGAGCCTTGCCTCCATTGAAGCTGGCTTGGCTGCTGCTGGCTTGGCTGCTGGTGCCGTTAAAGATGTTGTTATTAAAAACCATTATAAAAAACCTAGGATAAAACCACTAAAAGTAGAAATTTTAAAAATTAATGATTTATTTTTATTGTAATCTTGAGCCCATATTTGGAAGGTTCTCAAAACCATTTCATATAAATCTGGAGCCATGAAAATGGATAAAATGCCTCTGTTCCTAAATTGGATAGCTGATGATTGGCTGTTAAACTGTTATTTTTCCTTTTTAGGCTGCTCATACTACACATCTTGTGTGAGTTCATTTTGTTTTGTGTTTGTGTAATCTTGCTTCTAGATTGCTCCAATTTTGTTTCATTTCAGTCCTTCTGTTGGTGCCTCATATGAATCCTGCTTGGATTATAATATACTCTGGAATACCATCCATCCTTTTTGTTGTTGTGTCAGTTCATTTTGTTTGTGGTTTGAACTACACCGCTTGATGTTTGATATAATTTTGTATGATGGGCTAGTGAAATCTTGTTTTTGGTTTGACATTTCATTTATTAACCAAAAATATTTAAATTAATTGATTCCTGAATCTTGCACAACTTGGATTTGTTTAAATCTGAAATCAGTTTGTTTAAATCTGAAGAATTTTTGCTTGTTGTCATAGCTTCTAAAACTACTGTAATTTACATACTAAAATTTAAAATAAAATTAAAATATTAAAAGTAAAATTATAATTATAAATCTTAAAATTTATCTATTAAAGTTTAAATATTCAAAATTTAACTATTTTTATTTAATTGTGATTTATTCAATATTGAAATATTATATATTAAAATTTTTTTATATTAAAATTTTAATATTAACTTTTAGATACTAAATTTTTAATTTTTGAATATTTACTATTAAAATTTTAATGTTACATATTTCAGTGAACATATTTAATATTAAAATAATTTTTTTTAAAAAAATAAAATTTAAGTTGCAAGGGAAAAATATTTATTAAGGGGATGCTAATTGCAAAGGGGAATGCAATTAAACGGGAATTATACCCAAAATTAAATTTTTGGCTAGAGCGTCAAATTGGATCCACATACTCTTCTGTACATAGTGGACAACCCTGGATGTGATTGCTAGAGGGGTGGCGCCCTGTACCCCGGTGGTTGTTGAACATTTGATAAAAGGAAGCCGGGTGAGCAAATCAATTAATAGTTTTTCAGGGGGCATGTAGTACCCATACAATGTTGCCAATGCAAAGGAGTCATATAGGACGTGCTCAATAGTCCTATATCCCTGTGGTGTCTTCTGGCGTTTGAGTGCTAAGCAGCATATGTCTATTTGAATAGATACATCCTCAACTTTTTTGACGTTGGTTTTTAATATGCATTGAAGGAGGATTCCCAGGTATACCGCGATGTGAATTCTTTGTGAGGTGTATTTTTCCAAGAACATGCACAATTTTTTTATACTTGAACTAATCTGTTTATGTAGGATGTTTGATTGAATTTGAAGAGGGTTCCAGGGGCACCTGACTTGTATCAGCCCCCATGCCTCCACAAACAAAATGAACAAAGATTTAAATGTGTTCACAAGGACTGCATCCCTAACTTTATTTGACAATGCCTTGAATACTTCATCAAAAAATTCAGCTCTTAGATATTCAGTTCCTATTTGAAAGTTGGTTTTTATTAAGTTTTTTATATTTGTTGATGTTTGCAAATGGGAATCATTGAATGCTTTCATAGATATATTCATCAAAGTTTAGCTTGAAATCCCCACAAATTTCATTCATCTCTTTGAAGTTGATATTTGATCCTATTTTTTATGCTTCCCTTAACCACGGCAAGCACCCTCTGGGTGGTAAATATTCCCTATCTTTAGCTTCAATATTTGAAAACTTATTCATATTCTGTTGAACTATTTTATTTATTTGGTTTTTATTTATTTGTTTTACAGGGGCTACCAGTGACTGGTAACCCCCGTAGAACCAACTCGGCGTAAATTCTGCCACTTCCGCAACCTTGTCCCCATTCCTAGTGATAACTAAAATAAATATAAGTAAGACATAAAAAGACTTACTAATTTTTTCCCCTGCAGCCCCCTCAGCCACAGGTGCCACCTCAGAAAACTTCATGAGCATTGGCTGCTCTCCATTAATTTTCCTAGGCTTAATTTTCTTATATTTCTTGCAACTTGTGTTTCTTCTTGGTTTTATTTGATAAATTTTCAGTATTTCTTGAAGCGCTCCTGCTTCCTGCTTGTGTTTTGTTTTCTTCTGTTTCCATTTGGTTGGTTTCTTCTTCATTTGTGTTGATTTCCTTCAATTAGTTTGATTGTTTGAGTATTCTTTCTATTGGTTTTTGCAAATTTCCATGAGTTGTAACTTTCACTTTTGAAATCTAACTGCTTGAGTATTTCCTTTTGAAGATTAAAAAATATTTCTTTATTTTCTTTGTTGACCATAGTTCCCAGGCTATTTTTTTGCAGTTTCATTTTGCTGGACCAAGGCTCTTCCCTCATTTCCCAGTTGATTTACCATGATTTCCCTTATGTTATATTCAAGCTTGACAACCTTTTGGAGGGCTGACTCTAATTTATTTATTAAGTTATAGATATTTGACATTTTGTTTGAATTACATCAAAAAACTGGTTTTTATAGTACTACCTTCAACACATGAATTTTTTCATCATCATTACTAAATTAAAGACAATAAACGTAAATATTGCATTAGAATATTGCAATTAGACGTCAACTCTTGATATTTTGATATTATGTGCATAACTCAATGCATTTTGTTTAATAAAATCCATTGTAAACTTGGCCTTTTCCATTATAATTTAATGAAGTGGACTGTATTTATATTAGAGAGCCATTAACGCTTAGTACAAATATTGATACATAGTGCATTTTACAGCCTGTTTATTTACCTATTTGTAATAATTCTATAAACTTTTTAGTTGGAATTTGCAAGGTAATAATAATTTGATGTGTTAATAAATTACTGTTTATTGTCATTAATTGGCTGATTTTCTTTGCTGTGGCAATTGTGAATTTTCTGATATTTACGCACTAGTATCTAATTGGTTGGTTTCACATTCAATCACACAGGCAGTAGGAAATCAAGCCGCCATCCTGAGACCAGATGTGGTTGGGGTAGCAGCTTGATTTCCTATTGCCTGTGCAATTGAATGTGAAACCAACCAGTTGGATACTAGTGTGTAAATATCAGAAAATGCACAATTACCACAGCAAAGAAAATCAGCCAATTAATGACAATAAACAGTAATTTAATAGCACATCACATTATTATTACCTCGCAAAATCCAACTAAAAAGTCTATAGAATGATTACCAATAAGTAAATATGCAGGCTGTAAAATGCACTATGTATCAATATTTGTACTAAGCGTTAATGGCTCTCTAATATAAATACAGTCCACTTCATTAAATTATAATGGAAAAGGCCAAGTTTACAATGAATTTTATTAAACAAAATGCATTGAGTTATGCACATAATATCAAAATATCAATAGTTGACTCCTAATTGCTATATTCTAATACAATATTATTTTTTGGTTGTCAGAAAATTGCAGACCATGGTATTTTATCATCAGCCAGATGATATCCTAATTCTTCTAACATTAGGAAAGTACAGAGAACCTGTGACTTTGGTGTAACCTTTGGCCCGGAATATTTTGTTGTCATCAGAAGTAGCAAGTCTGACAAGGCCCAAGGCCCAAAGGATTTGGAACGGTTCTTCCTACTTCTGAATATAGGTTCATAAGTTGTTGTCTCTATATTTTATCATAGGGTTTAATACTATATGACAACAGTCTGATCTTTTTGCTCTCCACTTAATTAGAATCAAACTAGGGAAAGGATTTGAAATATCAACTATTTATTAGAAGACTGATATTGAGGCTGGCCCGGCTGCCTGCGTTTATCCAAGTTAACTCTGGCCCAACCTTGAGTGTGTGCGGTTTGTGACAGAAGCTTGCTTGACGACTTCCACAGCTCAGTATCCTTTCTGAAGCTGTGCAACTATCCCTCAATATGAGTGGAGTAGCTGTGAACCTGGACCACGTTCCAAGTGGCTATCTAGCCAGACCAGCTACTAGTTGATAGAGATGATTATTCCTCAATCAGAGCTGCTCTAATACAATAGGCTCACAGCCTTTTATCTTAGAGTGTTTGGCCTGACAGCCTAGTCTATTTTGGGCTCTTCTGGAAGTGTTTCATATGATGGCCCAGTCTATTTTAGGCTCTTCTAGAAGTGTTTCAGATGATGGCCCTTATGATGGCCCTTATTCTAGAATGTAATTAAAGTTTATAATATTAATTATATATGGGAAGCATGTTTGAGGTGGTTGTTGAGGTGAACTAATTAATTGCACAATATCTGCATGTTTCACTATTAATTAGGAATAGGGATTTTGCAATTGCCAGGATATGATTTGATCATTTGAATCCATTGATTCCACAAACCTGCAGCCCGTATTAATTTGTTGAAACCATTCCTAAGAGTGATTAACTACTGGCCCACATTATTTGGTTGAATCTGTTAATTAGTCAATATCCAGAAATCCTGAAAATGGTCTTTGATTTATTAATAATGAAGAAAAATATGTATGCTCATAATTTTAAGCTATTTTTAAAATGTACAACATTGTATTAATTATGGTAAATGTTTATAATGTAAAAAGATAATATTTTTAATTATGAATTGAAAGAGAGATATTAATTTTAATAGTTGTCACAAAGAAAAGATTTATTTACTAATCAAAGGACGGGAAGGGGAGAGAATGGGTGGAATGAACATTGTCTTCATCTGCGCCTGTGAAAGGGACAGCATCAGAGATAGTGGGGGGGATTGGTAGTGGCTTGGGAGTCAGGGTTGGAAGGTGGGTGGCTTAATGGGGGTGGGGAGGCAAAGTTTGTTGACTGGGAAGGGGAAGCAAGAGCAGTTTACTTCAATTGCTCAAATTCTTCTTCTGTCACATATACTGGCTTGATAAAACAGATGGACTGGCGTGGGGGGAGGCGGGGGTCCTTTATGGACTTATCACTATCACTTGCATAGAAGATGATGAGATCAAATAAGTCCTGGACAGACACGGAAGGGAAAAGCTCATAACCCTTATCATTTTGGGTGCATAGTTTGTTGTAGGTGGCAGGCTTTAAGCGCCTGAGGGCGGAACCAAAATTGTAGAGACATACATCTGCAAGATGCATGTTGGCGTGGTTGATGGGGTAGGACCAACAGGTATGTCCTGTAGCCCTGATTTCTTGGGTTGCCCATTCCCGCTGCTCAATCTCAGCACTCAGTACAACTGTGTGCACAACGTTTTGTGTGGCCCACTCCTCCAGCATGGCCTTGAGCTCTGTCTGGTAGGCATACCCATCTGCGGTGTTTGATATTGCCAAGTAATAATTGACGCCCAATGGGGAAACTGCCAATAAAAACCCAACAAATTGATACAATATTGGGCCGCACTTGTACATGTCAGACTGGATATGCTTCTTTCCATAGTCTTGGATACTTGCAGAAATCTTAGCATATGATAGGAAGACAACGTCATTGTGGGCCGTCATTGCCCTTCCTTTAATAAAATTGATGATGGTCAAATTGTATGGGTTGGTATCCACCAAACTGGGGCCACCAAGAACCTGATTGGATAGGATTCTGGCGGCAACCACAACTCTGTGCATCCACAAATTCATTGTTATTTTTTTGTTGAAGATGCCGTGGAGTCCCAGCTGGAGATGTACCTGGACCAGGGGCATCCACGGGTCACGCTCCATGATGGCCAACATAAGGGGATGGGCTGTGTCACCTTCGGTCAAAGTATGGGCACCAGTTGGGGTCTTCTTGGTAGGGGGGCCAAAGTTGGTGTGGGCTTGCAGGGTTGCAGCCACAGTGGACTTTGCAAACCCCATTGTAACTGCAATTTCCCCAATGAACATAAGCATCCCTTGCTTTTCAACCATTTCAAGAACAATCTTTGGAGTGATTAATTTTCTTCTGTGTCTCTAAGGCTGATTAACTGGAGGTGGGGTGTGTCTGCCTTGAGAACCAGACAGTTCCATCTGATTGGCTGTTTCTGGATTCTGGCTTCCCTGGGTGATTCCTTGGCTCAATTGGCTGGTTCTGGATGCCATTGTTGATATGAGATTTGGGTTGGCAGCTGCCTGTGCATGATGGGCAAACAGGGCATACAGGAAGTTGTAGAAGAAAGAACACACTCCTGGGTGGTGCTTGTGGAGGGGCCTGCAGGTTAGGAGTAGCCATAGAGGGAGGTTTCACTATTAGAAGACCCAGTGTAGCCCTGCATGATTTTGTCAAGGGGCAGGGAACAGCTCATTGACTTGGTTGTTATTGGAAGAAGACATAATAAATTTTTATTAAAAAACTTGAACTCAAAAAGAGGAATTTATATTTTAGTCAATTTTATTGTTAAATATGTTAATTTTGTGAATAGTAGGATCTAAATTTTAGCTGCACTAAAATGGAATAGGGTGATTTTTGAGAATGCCTGTGATTCCTAAAAGAATCAACACAAATCCACTCTATATCCTTTAACATCCTTTTTGAGACATCCATAAATTATATTTATTTCAAATTCACCGCAATTATGATTTGAAACTTGGTTCTTGGATTTGACAATCCCACAATTTCAGATTTGTTAATTTTCACATGATGTCTATGATTCATTTGAAATACAGGAAATCTCAAATCGTACATAAGAATCCCGCATTTCTGATTCATGTATCCCACATTTGTTTGCTGAGTTTTTTCTTTTTGTTAGTTGAGTTATCTGCTCAAGAGATTCAAAATTTGCCAATTTAAATAAATCAAAAAAGTCAAAATAAATGGTTGGTTTTATTAAATATTTTATTTTTTCACTCTTCTGAGTTGCCCGTGTCAGGAAATCCTGATTCATTATGATTGACTGATCCATATCCCTATTACTGAAGCTGTGGGTTGATTTTAGACGCAACACAGCCAAAGTGACACAGCTATTCCAGAATACAGAGAAACTATAATAAGATTGATATAGTTTCCAAGTCAGAAGACACCTGAGACATTCTGAGTCTCAGGTCATGGACCAATCCAGAAGCTTCTATAATTAGATGCTAAGGAATCTGGATTCCAAATAGGGACGCAGACCTGACCCAGAGATTGATCGGGGAATTACAACATCCTGTTTCACCAAGAAGTGAGACGGAAGACCACCTGTGTAAATATTGCACATTACACCGAGCACAAGAGCAGGTCAGCCAAATTGGGTATCAACTTAGTTTGCCATAACTAAGTCAAGGAATATCTGGGCTGAAGAGGAGAAATAAGCAGCCTAGAATATTACCTCATCCCAAACCTTATTCAGGTTTTGGGATCCAACTCTAGGGGATGAAACTAGTAGCTTGGGGATGATAGGCTAGCTAGTAAGAGTTGTCCGCAGCTAGATGCCAGTTTGGCCGCTAGCTGTCAACTATAAAGGGGCCTTCCAAGATCACTTGGAGGGCAGACAATTTAATACCCTTCAACATCACTACTAGTCCAAATAGTAGCGATGTCAAAGTACAATAAGAGTGAATTATTGTTACTTGCAAACTCCTGCCAAAACCACCACAGACGGTATTGCATCTCCAAAGGACCACAGGACTTCCACCTCAATTGGATCAACCAACAACAGAATACAGCCTGTTGTCACACCAATAGAAGTACATATGTCCCCATACAGATTCACATATCCCAAAATACCTAATATGCACAATAAAAATAATCTCTCTTCTTCTTCAAGATCCCAAAATCTTGACAGCCCGCAAAAGTGATTCAAAATTTAGACCAAGGATTTGACAATCCCGCATTTTTACATTTAGGTTCTGAATTTACAGTAATAAATATGTATATTCCAAGTATAAATAAAAACCAAACCTAAATAAGTGTAGTATCACTATTAAGTTTTTAAAGCTAAAACAATAATTCAATATTTTGATATTGGATTTTCAAAAACCTTAAAAATATAGAGCTGATCTGTAGCTTTAAAATAAGCCATCACACATCAATATTGGCTTAGTATTTGTGAGATACTTTTTTAGTTTTATATGTGTTTTTAAAGTGAATATAGATAAATAAAATTGAGTCTATGTCTTTGATTAAGATGTGAGCACAATTTCAGCACTTAACTATATATCTGAGCATCCAAAGCAGCTATTTTTTTAAAAAGAACCCCTAACAGGGGCGCAGGAAACTTTATTACAGCACCCAGAGCAGCTAGAGCTATAATGTTTGGTACCATTTTTATCAGAATTATCTGAAAAACAATCTAGATGCTCTAAATTCTATCAAAATCATCTAATGAGTCTTAATATTATTATTGCCAGTTTACTCCACTAACATCATTATTAGGATGATAAAACAGTAAGCAAGGCTAACTATGAAACAATATGAAATTACTTGGATCAGGTGATGCATCTATAACTCTGAAACAAATGCATCACTTAGATCAGGTGATTCATCCTTAACTCTGAAACAATTTTCAGCCAATCGGATCAGTGATAGATAATTAACTCTGAAACAATGTGCATCACTCAGATCAGGTGGTCCATCAAAGTGAAATATTTATTATTTCACTTAAAAATAAATAAACTTGAAATATGAAAGTCAACCATCTCATGCTTAAACTGACATTTATAAATAAAATTTGACTTGTATCGCTTTAATTTGTTTAAGCTCTATTTTCTCAGCCAATTCAATTCTCAGCAAAGAGGTTAAAATATAATCAAATAAAAGCATCTTGAATAATATGCTTCTCCGTTTCGATTTTAATCCATATATTCTAGAGCTGGATCATCTATTAGGATAAGCCACTTTACAATGCTTAAAATAGTTGAACCACGATTTAAGAATCAAACATTTAAATAAATAATTATTAAAGTTCGAGTGGCCTATATTCTCATTTTACATAAATTAGCACACTCCACTGGATTCAACTTTCGTACTTTCAAGGATGATGTAAGGGATTGCATATTAGGATGCGCCAAATCAAGCTTTTGGCTTGTCAACCGACTTTAATTATAAATGATATGGAAAAATCTATTCGATTTAATCTCTCACGGCTTAATCGCACTTGAGGTGACATACCATTCAGACAGCCTCGTTTTTATTACATTAATTTATATCAATAATTGAAGGTAAATGGAAAAATACGGAGCAACGTGCTTTAAGATGTTTGATTGGCTAGAATAAGGCCATATAAAATCTACACGATTTGGGTTTTGCGGGATAATCCAAGTTGAAACAACACATGTGGCTTTGCGGCTACTTTCGTTTTCCCAGGAATTATATGTCCAGTCTAGGGCTGCTTCGGCCAAGCCCTGGGCAGCCACGGTCAGTTTCTGGCTCCTGGCCAATATTATTAAATATTTATTTAACACTGCTTAAATATGTATGATTCCGCTTTAGCTGCAGCGGCCTAGAGCCGAAAGCCAGCCGGGGCTGAGCCAAAGCATCCCTAGTCTAGTCCCAGCTTGAGAATAGACTGAAACATGTTATTTTTAAACCCTAAACACTCTTCATCACACGCTTATGTATCTTTGCAGCACATTTCAAAGGCACTCTGCTTTTTTATATGAATTGCTGTGAAAGTATTTAAACCAAAGAAATTGTATACAGTGGTTATGCGCTCTGCAATTTTTACTGCCATCTTTGTTCTTGCTTCTAGCCTTGATCTGGTGAGTGGCTCGCCCTCCCGCTCCACCGACCGATCTGACCGTGGAAGACTCAACCACCCCACAAACCGTGCATACCGCTCTCAGCCCAGTCTTAAGTCTCTAGTAAAACTTTCTAAGAACTCTGGTAGCTCTCTGCGTAAACCCAGCGCCACAAGTTCAAACCTTTACAAACTCAACAAGAATAAAACTACTGGGCGCAATGCTTCCACTGTTGGCAACACAAGTTCAAACCTTTACAAACTCAACAAGCAAAAACCTACTGAGCGCAATGCTTCCACTGTTGGCAACACAAGTTCAAACCTTTACAAACTCAACAAGCAAAAACCTACTGAGCGCAATGCTTCCACTGTTGGCAACACAAGTTCAAACCTTTACAAACTCAACAAGCAAAAAACTACTGAGCGCAATGCTTCCACTGTTGGTGCCAAGGGAAAGCAAAAAAATTCAACCACAACCAAAAAGAAAGCGGGAAAAAAGGCCACTGTTGGTGCCAAGGGAAAGCAAAAAAATTCAACCACAACCAAAAAGAAAGCGGGAAAAAAGGCCACTGTTGGTGCCAAGGGAAAGCAAAAAAATTCAACCACAACCAAAAAGAAAGCGGGAAAAAAGGCCACTGTGTATAGGAAGGATCATGTCACTCGAGGCACTGGATTGGTTGAGGGTACCACTAAGCCCAAGGCTTCCCCTGTTGGCATCAAGGAGGTTGAGCCAAAAAATCTTTTCCTGACTGAAAAAAAGAAAGATGCAGAAAAAAATGTTGTTGAAGTTGGGCAGAGTGCTGTTGCTCAAGAAACTGAATTTGTCAATCAGACTGCCTTCAGCGACAAAAATAACATTGTATCTGTGTTCCCCAAGAAACCAAACCAAGATGGAACTGAGCAAGAGGAACCTGAACAAACTGAACAATATTCTGAAAACCAGTCAAAACAGGAAGCTGTCACATCTGATACTACCCAAACAGATGAAAATTCTAAGATTAAATCACCCCAGGAAAATGATAAAGAGGCAAGTGATCCTGCACCCCGAGCTCCGAGCCCCAATCTTTTGAAAATTCTGAGACTGAATCACCCCAGGATCAGGACAACCAGTCAAAACAGGAAGCTGTCACATCTGATACTATCCAAACAGATGAAAATTCTAAGATTGAATCACCCCAGGAAAATGATGAAGAGGCAAGTGATTCTGCACCAAAAAATGAGACTTCTCAGGAGCCCCAATCTTTTGAAAATTCTGAGACTGAATCACCCCAGGATCAGGACAACCAGTCAAAACAGGAAGCTGTCACATCTGATACTATCCAAACAGATGAAAATTCTAAGATTGAATCACCCCAGGAAAATGATGAAGAGGCAAGTGATTCTGCACCAAAAAATGAGACTTCTCAGGAGCCCCAATCTTTTGATTCTGCATCAATGGACAAGTAACAATGTCACCTTTTACTACATTGCTTTATCTTTATCCATAAATAAATTAAAGCCTTATACCAATTATCAGATCCATATTTCTGCTATGCAACTTTCCAAATGTCACCTCAGGTGGTTTTATTAAATAAATCACTTGCAATTGTTAAAAAATATATATTGGCATTTATATAATATAGGGGTTAAAAACTCTACAAATAAGAATTCCAAGTAAAATCAGGTATATGTATAGATAAAGTTAAATCTCCAGACTTAATTTGGTCAAACTAATTAATGAGACTAAGGCAGAGTTGATCAAAACAGTCCTTGAGACTTGGTGTCTCAGAAAACGGTTAATTGACAGAAAATTAATTAAATCCCTGGAGAGAGTTAACAGGAAGTTGATTCCAGTGGCTTGTATGTTTTGATGCTTTTAAGATGTGGCACAGAGCAAAAGTTATTAAACTTCCAAATATATTGAAAAAAGCTAGAGATAATAATACCACTGCTCAGATAATTCTAATTTATTAAACTCTATGGCAGACAACCTTTTCATCTTGTTCCAGGTAGGAATTTTGAAAAGCTTAAATAATTAGATTAATAATAGGAGTGTATAGCAGAGGAAGTAGAATTTACTTCAAGCTATATTATTGTCGCAACATCTTTGACTACTTCCTCTCAGGGAATTAGCACCCTGAGTAGATCACCAAATGAGTCACCAAAGGGCTCACTGACCAACCAGTAAATTGGTGGCACTACTATCAGTTGACCATCTATTTCAGGGATCCAGTCTTGGGCAGCTGGCCTGTTATTTTTTTTTGGGGGGGGTAATTTGGGCCAGGATTTTGTAGGTAAAGCCCACCACAAGAGAGGAGCTAACTTTAAAAGGTAGGGAGGACTTTCCCACCCAGGACCACGGGCCTGGATTATGGTGTTAATCACCCCTGTGAGGGTGATGTACACAATCCTGAATAGCTTGCCAGTGTGATCAGTTGGGAGGTTGGGTGAGGAGGCAGGCATAGGCTTGGGAGTCACAGACGGTTCCATGCAAAGGTTGTAAGCAGGAAGGTAGTTGAACTTCCCTCTAAACAATCTAGGTGTTGAGAATATCCATGGGCCTTGATGGTTGTATCTAACTGCAGATTGTATGTGGTCCAAAGGATCTAGTTCAAGTATTTTCTCTGGGGTGTATTCCTTATATTCAGGCTTTAAAAGATAATCTGTGAAGTGGATGGGGCCAAAGGGAGCACCTGGAGGACAGAAATAAGCAGACAGAGGGGCAGGAGGGCCAGGCAATCTTGTACTGAACTGATAGATGGCAAAACAGAATGAGGCAGTAGCTGGGTAAACCAAAAAAACATAATCTTTATTCAAAAATAGCAATAAAGTTTGAGTGCGGAATTATAGGCATATATAGCATCCTGCCTCCAAACTTAGTATTTTCCATAAGGGCTTCATCAAAATATTGGGGAAAATGTAGGTGGGTGGGCAGGGGGGACGGGTGCAGGAGCAGCAAAATGGCACCTTGGCTAGGTATTCTCTCATTTGTTGGAATGTCCAAATGGATCACTCAATTTTCTTGATTTTGGGCTGTGGTCATGGGGTTGGGCCTAAAGCCCTTGTTTTTCTTTGGCAATTGAATCTGATTGGTCACCTGAGAGGACTTCAAGTTCATGAATAACACAGATGAACTTTCTCTGCCTTAATTAGGCAATTTGAGAAACTCCTCCTTGGGCGCCACCATAGTCAAACCTGCGCTGGTATTCTGACTTTAGGGCTTATCAGGGGCTTCAGCTTGTGGAGGCTCAGTCTCAGGAAAACACAGGCAGGCAGGTCTTTGGTCCACAGGATTGGCCACCCGCAGGAAATCAGGGTCAGGGTTTGAATCCCACTCTTGGGCACAGGTTTCCAGGGGGGAATAATTGTCAATCCTGACTATCTACTACAGGGATCAAATAATCCAGATCCTAAACGGAACACAACTTGAGTAAGCCTTGTGACCTAAGAGGAACATTACTCAGATAAGCCCCATGACCTCCATGACGTACATGGACAGTATGTGGCTTTCCATGATCCTTTATATTACCCTATATTTATATCCAATAAAGTATCATTTCTCTTCTTAATTTTCCTCTTTATCTCGTTTATTATACTTCCTAGAAGTAGATAAATGACAGTGGTAGCACAGGTAGGTTATCCATACCTACCCAACTCAAATGAAAAATTACTCCTAAGAAAAAGGCCCAAGCAATGGTACTCCCTACTGGCTGGAGAGACTATTGGGGGAATAGATGTCCCTGAAGGCCTTGTCATATACAACAAAGATTTTGTGCCCATCAAGCAATACCACACTCTCAAAGCCCAAAGGCTGTTATCCGCAGTCCCAACCACAACAGAGCCACAACAGCCTGAAATACCTTAAATTGTATTCCAGTGCCTACATTAAGCAGAAATTGGGACCTTTGCAGGGTTACACCAGGGAAAACACTAACCTCTGGATCAATAGCACACAAAGCAATTTCACACAAGTAGGCTACCCCCGCAGACTCTGGGCCAATAAAGTCACCCTCTGTGTAATGGGAGCTGCCTCTTGCTTTGTAAGTGAATGGCTCAACCAACACCCTGACAAGAATGAAAATTGGGACATGTTCAAAGCCGCCTTCCTCAAAAAGTTTGCAATGGAGGATTCCAATGTGGTGATCATGACAGAACTTTGAACCTTCAAAATGACAGGAACAATCAAGGACTACATTGCAGTGTATGAAAGCCTACACAAACAAGCTCCCAGCACCATCAACTTTGATGAGCCAGGACCCCAGTTGGACTTCTACAATGGCCTCCCCCACACATATACAACGTCAGTTTGACATGACCTGCTGCAAGAACCTTGAAGATTTATTATTGGAAGGGAAACACAGCTCAGAAATCTGACAATCTACACACAAAAAACAAAAAAGTAGAGCCCCAATAGCAAAGAAGGACCCTTGCCCCAACAAGTAGAACAGCTGAGCCAACAACTCCCATCCTTGAAACAGGAACCATACAGCGCAGGCTAACCAAGTGAGTACTGAAGACACCAACAAGGAGGGAAAATCCCAGGGGAGTTCTTAGGCAAGCCACCCTCCCCCAATTCACGAGACTTGTACAGGGACCAGGATGTGGATTCAATCACCATGATTTAAGTACCCTCCAGTGATTTTCTACTGTTTGCCGCCTAAACTGGAAATAAACTCCTCACTTATCCTTTCCGCTTTTGCAAATATCAGGGCACCACACTATTTGACACTGGAGCAGACCAATCTCTTGTTGGAAAAAAATTTGCTGCCCTCATAAAATTACCTACAGGCCAAAGCAATATCAAGATGGTTGTCATTACAGATAACAGAAGCACACCAGTCACCCAAGAGGCAAAACCTTTCATTGCCCAAATTAGAGATGTGCAAACCACACTCAGTGGCCTCATAATACCAATCCCCAAGTACAATGTTATACTTGGCCTGGATTGGATGAGAAAGACCAAACCACATATTGACTGGGATAGTGCCACCCTCACCATATAACAAGGTGAGGTGCACCACCACGTCTGCCCAACTCATCTTGACACACTTATGAGAGACCATGTGTTTGTGAAAATTATGGAAACAGAAGAGGAAAATGACCCTAGCAAAATTAATTAGAACACCTGTACGCATGAGGTTATCCATTTTGGAAATACAAAACCAGATGTAAAAACAACTACATCTGAGACCAACTAGTTAGTGAATTCCCCTCTGTCTTCCAAGAAGCCCTACCAGGTTTATCACCAGACCACAGCATAAGACATGAGATTTACCTCAAAGGAAGTGTACCTAAGGCACACCCTATCTACCACCTAACACCACAAGAAGATGACGCCCTAAAAGCCTATCTTGATGAAGCCCTCAAGAAAAGACTCATACAACCATCAAATTTGCCTTTTGGCGCTGCTATCTTCTTTGTGGCCAAGAAAGACAGAGGCCTCTGCCTAGTCACAGGCTACAGAGTGCTCAACAAGGCCATAATTAAGAACAGTTATTCCCTGTCCCTAATTGACAATCTTTTTGACGCCCTGGGGGTCCCAAATCTTTACAAAGATTGATCTGACAGCAGGCTATCACCAAATTTGAGTAAAGCCTGAGATAAACCAAATACCGCCTTCAGAACTAAATATGGATCCTTTGAATGTGTTGTTCTCAATTTTGGGATGACCAATGCCCCAAGCACCTTTGAGACCTTTATGAATGAGGTCTTCAAAGAACACATCAGAAAAAAGAAATCATCTACCTGGACAACATAATCATATAGAGTCCAAATGTAACACATAACTGGGAAGATGTTTGCCTAGTCCTCCACACCCTTCAAGATAATCAACTCATTGCCAAACCCTCAAAATGCAAATTCTTCTTGGCTGAACTCCCATTCCTTGGTCACATCATCATCAAGGACAGAATCAAACCAGACCCAGAAAAGATATGTGCCATAACCAAAATGTCAGTTCCCAGAAACAAAAGTAAACTCTGTACCTTTCTAGGCATAGTAGCCTACATTAGAAGATTCATTCCTGACTGGGGTGCTCTGACGGCCCCTCTATCAGTCATTACAGGCAAAACAACCAAATTTGTATGGACACCTCTACAAGACCAACATTTCTGCCAGATAAAAGAACAAATGATTAACACCCCTATCCTTCAATACCCAAACTGTGAAGGGATATACAAGTTGGAAACTGACACATCTGACTGCGCCATAGGAGGAGTACTATGTATCCAAACGGCAGAAAAGGACTTCCTCCCTGTGGCGTACAAGTCAAGGAAGCTATCTGACGCAAACAAAGATATCTCATACACAATAAATAATTGGTGACCATAATATATTGCCTCATGAAATGTGATTGCTATCTGGAAGGGGCCTAAACATTAAAAGTACTCACCAACCACAAGTTGCTAATATTCTTCAAAACACAACAATACTTGTCAAGAAGGCAAGCCAAATGGATGAGCCTCATACAGAGGTACCAAATACAAAATTAATACAAGTCAGGCAAGGGAATGCTTACTGCAGATGCCCTGTCAAGGCTATACAGCAAACATGTTTTTTGCGCTGATGGCTGTTGTGTTTGGCTCCTGGGAACAACATCCAGGAGGACACAGAAAGAAATCTTTATAAAAAAAGATTTGAGGTTCAAAGCTAGCCTTGGGTTAGCCTTCAGGGAAAAATTAAGGGCACATAGCTTAATTTCCTGGAATACAAGATGTGAAAGTCCTTTTGGCAAAAATGAAAGGAAAAATCTTGAAGAATATTAAAGCCAACACAAATGTGGATAAACTTGTCTTTATTAGGAAAAATGATTCTACTTAAATAGTAGACAAGGGTCAATGATCACTCATTAGGTAGACAGAGTGGCAGAAGGGGTCACGTTGGGATGAGGTCATACCAGGATAAGTCAAGGACAGGTATGATATTCTAGAATGGGTGGATATTGAGCCAGACCAATTTGCAGAAAGCAAGGAATTCCCAAAATTGAAAGCAAAACCAACTAAATCTTTGCACATATCAATATTTGAAGGCCACACCAAAATGGCATTAATGGCGCAATTTAAAACATCCCCCCTCAAGATTGGACACAAGGAGTTGATATTTGCAGAGGAATTTGGAGTGTACCCGGACAAAAAGACGGCCTGAGGACAGTTGCTTCACAGGGCCCAACCCAGAGGGAATCTAGCTTATGGGCTTTCCCTCCAGTAAAATTTTGATAATAGAGGATTATGTCACCCACTTGGTACTCAGGGAGGGGGCTCTGGAAGCATTAGAGGGCGAGAGTTCCAGAGGTTTGACCTTGTAAGCAGTAGAATAGGTGGTAGCTTGGATGTCAAAGATACAGTTAGTCAAGTCTTTGACATGAGCTTCAGGATTAGTAGAGGCCTCAACCTCAATCAACAGGGGTCCCAAGATTGAGGGGGGTAGAGACTTCTTGTCCATACAGCATGGCAAAGGGGGACTGACCAGTCACTTGATGCCTGCTGAGTCTATACACAAAGAGGGCAGCAGGGAGGAACATATCCCAGTTAGCGGCATCAGAGAGGGTAAGCTTCCTCATGATGGACACAAGGGTGGAGTTTGCTTGTTCCAAAGTCCCGTTGGTTGATGGGTTATATGGTGCAGAAAAGAATTTGATGTGTACCCATGGCTTCTACAATGGACATTATGAGGCAAGCATTAAAGTTGATCCCATTGTCAGAAAGCAGGACTTGGGGGCAACCATGACGGTAGAAGATATCTTGCAACAAGAAATTGGCTGTGGTATTGGCAGTTATATCTTTGGTTGCTTTAGCTTCAACCAATTTGGCAAAGTGGTTGACAGCTACCAAGATGAATTAACATCCAGACCTAGAACGCGGGAGAGGGCCAATAGTGTCAATACTCACAGTGTGGAAGGCATGCATAGGGGGATGAGCTTGAACTGATATAGGCAAGGTTAGGGGCATTGGAGCTGACAAGAATGACAAGAGGCAAGGACATTGTCAGGGATCCAGTCTCAGGCGGCTGGCCTGCTGTTTCTGGGGGTAACTTGGGCTGGGGTTTTTGCGGGCAGGGCCCATCACAAGAGAGGAGCTAACTTTAGAAGGTATGAAGCAGACTTCCCCACCCAAGACCACGGACCGGCAGCCAGTACAATGGTGTCCACCACCCCTGTGAGGATGATGTACACTATTCCAAAAAGCTTGCTGGTATGGTTGGTTGGAAGGTCGGGTGAAGAGGCTGGTATTGGTTTGGGTGTTACGGGCGGTTCCATATAGATATTGTAGGCCAGGAGGTAACTAAATTTTCCTCTAAATAGTTTTGGGGTAGAGAATATCCACAGGCCTTGGCAGTTGTATCTAATAGCGGATTGGATGCGGGCTAGCAGGTCAAGTTCAAGGATTTTCTCTGGTGTATAATCCTTATATTTGGGATTCAAGGGATAATCAGTGAAGTGAACGGACCCAAAGTGTGCACCAGATGGACAGAAAACTGCAGGCAGTGGGGAAGGAGGGCCAGGAGATCTCAAACTGAATTGATAGATGACAAATACAAAATATGGAAATAGCTGTAAGAGCCAAAGTAACACAACCTTTATTTAAAAATGGCAATAAGTTTGGAGCGCAGGGTCCTTTGGTCTATATAACACCCCACCTCCAAACTTAACATTTTCAATGGGGGGTTCATCAGGGCATTGGGAAAGGCAGGGCTAGGGGAATTGGGTACTTGGGTCTAAAGGCAGCAAAATGGCACTTGGCCCGGGAGTTCTTTCATTGGTCAAGACTCTCAATTTGGCTACCTGATTATCTTGCTCTAGCATTGTGGTCATGGGGCTGGGTTGCGGGCCTGTGCCTCTTCCCCAGGTTGGCTCCTGATTAGTTGCTGGTGTAGACTTCAAACTCATGAAGCTAATAGTTGTCACTTTGGTCCTCCATTAGGTGCTGTGATTGGCATTCCACTTGGTAAAATAATTTCCTTGGCTTGGTCTGTTTCACTGCATGGGCCATCATCTTTGGTGTCAGCTAGCGGGGGCTCAATCCCAGAAAAATGTGGGTGGGCGGTCCCGCAGTCCATAAACCTGGCGGCCCAGGGGGTCCAGGTTCAGGGTTTGATTCCCGCTCTTGGGCCTGGTTTCCAGAGGGGGAGAATTAACAATCCTGACATCATCCCCTTCTTTCCCCGAGCTCCCGAGCTCCCTCCCTTCTGATTCTTCTTGTTCAGGTAGATTTGGACAGCTTCTTGGGCATTGGTCAGGTTGCTCAGCGGTTCCCAAGTACTTTCTTCTAGTGGGTATCCTCTCCAATTGACGTAATACTGGGGTTTTTGGTAGTGAGTTTGGTCGCTGTGTATGTATTCAACTTCATATTCCTCACCGCGGTTTGTTTGTTTGGATGGGTGGGGGGGCTGTCTTAATCCCTTGGTGGGGAAGCAAATTCCCATCCTTTTTGAACAACAGGGAGGAATGGAACACATCATGAATCTTCCAGGAGGGGGGAAGGTCTAGCTTGAAGGCAACTTCACCGACTAGTTTGGTGATTTTGTGGGGGTTGCTTCTTTTGTGAGCTAATTTCCTGCAGGGCACATGCAGGGGTATGTTCTGGGAGTCTAGGTATACCTCGTCTTCAACTTGTAAGGGTTGGCCAGGGTTTGTTTGCAGTCAGCAAAGGCTTTTTATGTCTTCAAAGCACAATTCAGGTTGGTCAAGCATGTTTTTTGTGTGTCGTGAATCTTTTCAATCCAGGAGCGCCCAGTGGTGTTTGATTCCTTCTCGCCAATCTTGGGATCCCAGGTGTAAAGCCCAGCTGTAAAGACACAGAAGAACTTACTTTCTATAATTAAAGAGAAATATAGATAGAAAGAGATTAGGTTGAACTTTAATGATAGCTTAGCTATCAGATATTCATAGGGTGTTTATTTATAGTATCTCCCACTGTGCAAAGTTTTGCAAGTGGGAGTGCAAGCAGGGGAATGGAGAATCTCAAAAGACTGGGTGATGAAGATTAAAATCAGGCATTAGGAATATATGAAACCTTTGTTCTTCTACTATCTGGGTCTGGATTGTCAATTCTTGGTTGTAGCCAATGGCTTACTATCATGAGGGGAAATGGGCCTAAGTCTTCCTCAAGGTCTAATTTTAGACTAGGTAGTAAGGTTTGGCAAGAGTCTGAACAAGCCATGTGGTCTGGGCCCCCAGATCCCCATTGGTTGGTTCCAGGATTAATGGCCAGGGTTTGGATTTTGTTCCTGATTTGTTCAAGGACTGCATGGCCTGCTTCTATTTTTATCCCCTAATTCTGGGACTTATCTGATTGGTTCCTCTCAAGATTCTGCATTCCAATTGGTTTTACACGCAAGGTGGTCTCTTAACGGGTACTTATTCATTATTAAATGATGCTCAAAATACAAAGAACTTCAAAATGAGTGGTTGATCATTCATTCTGATTTTGTATTTGCTGAGATACACTTGCATGTATGACATCATTTCATGCAACAGGAGTTCATGTAGGGGGGATTGCTTTTGCTCAATTTAGCTCTCGATTGGTCTTTTTGACCTGGCTTAATTTATTAATATGAATTATAAGCGCTGTTGAGAGCTCTTGAATGCGGGTTTGAGCATCGGCATCCGTTTATTAAGAGCTGAGATATGATTGCATGAATTACGTCATCTATGCAACCATGACATCATGCTTAATGAAGCAATGGCATCTCAATCAGGCATTTTGAGATTCTTCCCCATTTTGCACTATACTGTGCTTATTTTTTGCTTTGATCCTTATTCAGAGCTTATGTCAGGTGTGATCCTGACACAGGTGGGGTCAAAACTGTAGTTGGCTTTGAACAGAGACATCCCAGTGGAGGTGTGGTCTTTACTATTGTATGCAAACTAGGCCATGGGAAGTATGTTGGCCCAATTGTCCTGGTTGGCGTTGGCATAGCATTGGAGGTATTGTTCTAAGATCTGGTTTACTCTTTTGGTTTTCCTGTCAGTCTGCGGGTGGTAGGAGATAGATACACACTGCTTGGTTTCCAAGTCTTTCATCACTTGCGTCCAGTAGTTTGACGTGAATTGGAGTCCTCTGTCTGTGATGAGTTCCTCAAGCAACCTGTGTTGGGTGAGGATGCCATCATGGAAGTGTTGGGCTGTCTCTGCTACTGTGCAATGAGTGGTGGTTGGTACAAAGCATGCCATCTTGGTGAAGTGGTCTACCAGACCAGGATTGCGTTGAAGGAGAGTGACAGGGGCAATCCAACAATGTAGTCCATGGAGATGGATCTCCAGGGTCCAGCAAGTATATCCAAGGGTTTTAGAAGTCTTTCAGGTTTGTTTCTTTGGGGTTTGGTTTGTCCACAGATCTCACATCCTTTCAGGTACACGCTTACTTCTTGGTCCATCTTTGGCCAGGCAAAGTTCCTTCTAATGCTCTAGAGGGTCTTGAGTCTCCCTGGTGACCGGCCATCTCAGAATTGTGATAATCTCTCAAGATGTTGGTCCTGATGCTTCCTTCTGGCACAAAGATTCTTTTGTGCAGCATTAGTGTTGTTCCCTTCAATGAGTAGCCTTTTTGGTAATAGGA